>BDIU01000465.1:94879-137801 GCA_002118135.1 Trebouxia sp. TZW2008
TCAGATCCGACACGAATTCATGGAAGCATCAAGCACTAAGGCTGCTATGGACTCTGTGGTGATACCTGCAGAGCAAGGGCATTCAGTTGAACCCTTGCTTCAGCTATGCTTGCATTGCTACTTCGTCGTCAGACAAGGATTGGTGAGAGCATGAAGGGCTAAGGCTGGTATGGGTTCTGTGATGGCGGCTGGTTGCATTCAAACCCTGCTGCAAGTATGCGTGCATTGGCATCTTGCTGATATGCCCCGCACTAATACATGCAAGCAAGTGTTCTTAGAGGTCTGACTTTGATAGCTTTTGGCCAAGCCTTGATCGTTGAGTCAAATCACCAACAGTTAATGCCAGCTTAGACCCTGCAGCTGGGGCATCTGTTTGTCACTCTGTCAATAAGCATGAAACCACTTCACTGTGAGGTGGCATGCAGGCCATTCTGCCGGTGCTGAGAGAAATGGGGCAGCCGAAGGGGCATGTGCGGCAAGATGCCCTTGTGACCAGACTGGCCCTAGTGGCTGCTGCTCCATGGAAGCCCGCTGCGCCTCAGTAAGTGCTGTCTGTCACAGCAAAGAACAATTGACAAGAAAACAAAGAACAGGAAAGAGAAGGAAGAACAGCAATGTAAATAGAGAATCATCTTCAGTGTGGAGATGCATAGGAGTGGCAGCGACAGACAGTCTGGTCAAATGATTGTGTGTGGGTAGGCATGTTCAGATGTTATCCCTGCAAAGCAGTTCCCTGTTGCGTGCATCCTACATTAGCCTTGATGCTGCTCCAGTCACTAGCACTGCTAATGCTAAACATGGTTTTGCAGAGGCTTGGTGCACAGCACAGCTTCAATGCCAGCAATGCCTGGCACACCCCAAAGCCCACCTCAAAGTGGCGTCATCACAAGCAGCCAACAGCAAAGCAGGCAACATGAACGCAGCCAAGAGCAAGCAAGCAGCCTGTTTGTCTATGCCTGGAGTCAAGTTTTTGAGACTCCTGGCTTGCCCAGTGCCCTCAGGTCAGTAGACCAGCTTGGAACTTTGGAGTGAACTTGTTAGCATGAGCTCAGACTGATTGCACAGGGTTTGGCCTCGCACATCGTGATTTGTTGAACATCTACAGGGCCTTGCAGCAAAGTTGCGGGTGCTGAACAGCTAAATCAGCTTGCATGCATGCTGCCCAAAAATGTATTGCTGTATGCATGCTGAGCTCTGATGCAGTGATGAGAAACGGCTGTCATTGGCTAGAAAATGTGACCTGTTACAGCCCTGCAGCCAAACGTTCATTACAACTTTGGGTCGTGAACTTGGTGGGTTGTGAACTTGGTGACCTGGTAAATCCCAATGTGGCTCACACAGGCTGTCTGCTTGCAGGCGCGCTTTTTTGCACTATCTGCTGTTGCCTTGTCTGCAGTACTCCCCGCAGAGCTTCCAACTTACCATTCTACAGGAGCATGCTGGCGCGCTGCTACAGCGTGTGGATATTGCCACAACTGCTTCACCTCACGGGTGCGTTCTGTCTTGGCTCAAGCAGCTGATGAGCATGAGGCAAGTTAGTTGCATGCTGGCGTTCAGACCTGTGTCAATGTAGGCTTTAGGTAGGACAGAAAGCTCAGCTGAAAGCAAACAGCTGCCTCTTCTCCAGTTGCAACCAATATATGTCTCAATGTTGCTCGCTCTATCTGTACATTGGCCGGCCTGCCTGCCTGCCTGCCTGCCTGCCTGCCTGCGCTTGTTACACCAAACGTACAGATTCCAGAGTATACACAGATAGCAGCAAGCTGAAAACAACTGCATGTGTAGGTTGGACGACGAAGCTCAGCTGGTGGCAAGGTCTGCAGCATACCGCCTGCTGCAGTATATCTATCAGCATATGGAGCCTGATGTCATCAAGTCACACGTGTTGGGACCATCAGGAGGTGAACAGGTGAAGCCCTTTCTATCAGTAAAACTATTGTATATACTGCTTGCTGAGACTGTAGCATACTGTAGCTCTCGTTTGCAAGGGCTACACTGGACGTGATTCTAAAGTGTAATAGTTGTCTCATTGGCACAATCACCAACAGCAATTTGTGAGCAAGCCGCAAGCTGCTTAGTCGTTGTCTGGCGCTCTGTGCAACCCCAGCCTCCTGACTCTGTCCATCATTACAGTCAATGCAAACATGTTCAAGCTGTCAAACCTGACCTCTGCAAACGCGTTAAGTCCCTTCTGCTGCCCGTCAATGCAAACATACAACAGCCACCAACATTTTTGGCGCGCTGTCTTTCCTTCAGGTTGCTGCCAAAACACTTTGACCAGCAATGAGTGTCATCTGCAATGCTGCAATATTTTCCGCTGAAGATCAACGCAAGGACCTTGAAGCAGCAACCAATGACATCCACATGCTGACTCACTTTGCAGCACATCAACACGAACCTCTCACAGCAGCAAACATGCCCAACTGCGCCACTTCCTGCATCCCACAGGTCAATGCGAAACTCTTGATGGCAGCCACAAATGACATCAGAAATTGTTTGTGTCAGAGCCAGGGCTCAAGCAGATGCTCAATATGGCAGAAACACAATTTGTGAATTTACAGTGTGTGCTACAGGTCAATGCAAAGATTTTGAAGGCAGCCACCAATGACATCAGGACGTTGTCTGTGTCAGATCCAGGGCTTGAGCAAATGGGCAGGGAAGCTCGCTGTGCTGCCTTTGCTTGTGGAGCTGCTTTGATTGTGGCCACGCAACAGAAAGAGAGCTTCTTTGCCATACTGCTCAAAGACCCAAAGGCTGCTGACCCATCAGGTGACCAGACACCCAAAGTGACATCGCTTTGACACTGTTGCTGACATGTACAGCTATGAGCGCTTGACAAAAAGTAAGCATGAAGGAGCTGACTTTCTCAGCTCTAACAGATGCTGCTGACGTTGGTCACTTTGCTTTCAGGGCCATGGAAACAGCTGCTGGACACTTCTAAAGAGCTGACTTTCTCAGTTGAAGCAGAAGAGGCGCAGAGGTCAGCCTTCAGGCGGACAAGCACATCTGTGAGAGCAGTTGTGGAGCGCATCCGGGCCAACAGGGCAGGGCAGTTCGGCGCAAGCCTGGCTGTCAGTGGCAGCCTAGCTGGCGGGGGTAGTATTGGGGGCTTTGCCAGCCAACTGCCCTCCCTTTCATCTTCTTCTCAGCATTCCCTTGGTGAATTACAACGCCACACCTTTCACTGTACTGAAACCAGCAGCTCTAGGACTTGTGCCTGCATAATATCTGACTGACCTCTGCCAGTCAGCTGCGCAATCAGGAGTTTCTTATGCAGTGGATATAGCACTCGGACTACAGTCCAGCAGTGGCATAAGATTGTCATTGCAACTAGTTCAAGCATGTGGCCTGACACATCTCAGTGCACATTCAATGGCACCTGCGCTGTGCGGTATATACTTTTTGTGTTCTTCATGCAGGCGATGCTTTGATGGATGGAAGTCAAGGTGGCTTCACCTCTTCCTTGGACAATGTATACCAGCAGTCTTTGAGTGCAGACGCTGATCAAGCGGGGGATTGGCAGGTGAAACTTCAGCTCGCACAGCTGTCATGCCACCATCACCAATGTGTACATGCTAGTACAGTCACATACAACATCACAGGCTGTGCATGCCAGCTTTGACTGAAACAGCATATGCTGCAGTGCCTGCACATGGCTGAGGCATGTTGAGCGTCACAATACTGCTGAGTATGAAGCATACTCTCTTTTTGTGCATGGAGCACGCACTCACAATGACCCTTGCTCAGCTGGCTTGTTGCAAGTCTCAGCACATTGTGCAGATTGAACCTGATCACAGCCCAACTGTTCTAGCGCTGATGGATTACAGAGGGAAGGGCATTTGGGCCGAGGGTTCCAGTTGCGTCCCTAGCTGGGGCACAACCCTTTTGGACTGCTGGTTTGAGCATTCCTTGCACTGCAACAGGCCTGAGGCCAACACATGGCTAGTAAGCCAACCGGAAGACACCCTTGCAGCTAAAAGTGACGATCTAGACGAGCATGTCTGCAAGCTGGATACCTGCTGACCTGAGCGCTCGTTGCACTGCAACAGGATGAAATCAGCACATGGCTGGCAAGCCAATCAGAAGACGCCCTGGCAGTTGAGGGCAATAACCTGCACACGCATATCGGCATGCTACCTGCCTGCTGATCTGAACATGTACTGCACGCTAACAGGATGGGGCCGAGACATGGCTGGCAAGTCAACCAGAAGACTCCCTTGCAGTCGAAGATGATGACCTGGACAGACACACCTGCATGCTGCCTCTGGTGCAACTGCTTGAAAAGGCAGCGGCTCTATTCCAGTCTACACACACCAGCAGCAGTGCACCACAGATGCCTGAGTGGATGAAACGCATGCACACAGCAGTGGAGTCCAGTCAAGTACCTAAGGCTGTGCGGCTGTTCCTCGTGAAGGCTCTGCTGCATGTTGAGCGGCGGCATGCTGACAGGCAGGCCGCTTTGCAACAGCAGCAGGCAACCAGTCCTGGCCTCCTACAGGTGGAAACCATTGACAGTGCAGTCCATACAGTATACAGTATGCAGTATTCAGTAAAATGTCAGGCTTGGTGGCAGGCTGCCTTGCAAAAACAGCAAGGAAGGAACAGCACGGGTGATTTGCAGTTACAATCCTGAGTAGTCAGCATATGCAGTGGTATGCTGACAGGCATGCAGTCATGCAACAGCAAGGGCAACCAGTCCAGGCTCCTCACAGGTGGGGCACAGCCACAAAGGTGTTTTATCAACGTCTGCGTCTAGCACCTTACCAACGTCTGCTGCTAGCATCTTACCAGCACCTGTAGCGGCATGCTGACAGGCAGGCAGCCATGCAACAGGAGCAGGCAGTTAGTGTTGGCTTCTCACAAGTGCTGCTGCACTGTAACCGCCCCTATCAGTATCTGCAGCAGTGTCTGATCTCATGGGCAGCAACAAGATCAACCATATTACGCTATGTTGCAGGCAGCAAGCGTTGACACTATAGTCGAAGTGTTTGGCCAGTTTGCCGGTGAATGGTTCCCAGTCATGATGTCTGCAGTGCTGGGCAATGCTGAGGAAGCGACACAGCAAGGCATTCATTACCTGCTGTTGGACGCCTGCCTTACTTGCCTGACTTGACAAGCGCTGTTCCCAGTGATCATGTCCTGCTATGTTGCAGGCGGCAAATGTTGACACCTGCCAGGGGTGTTTGGCCAGCTTGCCAGTGACTGGTTTGCAGCCATGGCGTCTGCAGTGCTGGGCAATGCCAAGAGAACGCCACAGCATGGCATTCATTACCTGCCGTTGAGTGTCCGTCTCTTTTGGCTAGCTTGGCAGAGTCTGTTTCCAGTGATCATGTCCTGCAATGTTGCAGGCGGCAAGTGTTGACACTGTACCCGGAGTGTCTGGCTGGTTTGCCGGTGACTGGGTTCCAGCCATGGTGTCTGCGGTGCTAGGAAATGTCAAGGACACCGCCACAGCAGGGCATTCATTACCTGCTGTTGGATGCCCGCCTGACTTGGCCCAGTGATCATGTCCTGCTGTGTTGCAGGCGGCAAGCGTTGACACTGTACCCGGAGTGTTTGGCCATTTTGCCGGTGACTGGTTTCCAGCCATGGTGTCTGCAGTGCTGGGCAATGCTGAGGAAGCGCCACAGCAAGGCATTCATTACCTGCTGTTGGACATCTGCCTCACTTGCCTAAATTGGCACAGTCTGTTCCCTGCGCTTTTCAAGGACGCTGGCGCGAAGCTGACACCTCAAGTCAAAGTGGCGGCAGATGCTTTGATGGACTTCCTGGTAACAGCGTTGCACATGCTCATGGTTGAGCTAGGAAGATGCGGAACAACATTATCCTGTCTGACTTGCAACACTTGCACAACAGACGTCCTTAGTGTGCTGCTCAAGCCAGTCTGACGAGACAAGACTTGTGCCACATACACCTACAACCTTTGCTAGCAACTGTCATCAATCAATCTCGTACATCCACACACTGATAACGTCGCATTGTGTTGACACTGCTGGCTGCATCGCATACACTCATGCTTGTGTAGTGTTGACACTGCCCTTTGCATCTGTTCATGGACGTATCATGGCGCAGTATGCATCTCAAACGTGAAGCAGCCTTTTGCCAGCAAGTTGCCAATTTGTCTTTAGAAGCTGCAAGTTTAAGGGCAGCTTTGTGCAGCTGATCTGTATTTGTCTGGATTTGCACAATTTTTGCAGAGGGGGTTTGTCTGCAGCACTTGATCAACAAGACAAAGCTCTTGAAAGCTAGGATCTGCCACTGACAATTGGATGTAACTGGTCACACCTGCCATTGCATTGCAAATCAGCACATCTTGTGTTTCGCTGCCATTCACAACTTTTGACGACACCACAGTCTGGGTTCATTGCTATTCCTCAGCCTTGTGTCCTATTGACAAGTCATGCCTGCTTGTCAACAGGTCAGAGCAGCATACAACCCCCAGCGTCAGATTGTCAACAACAACTTCAACCTGATCAAAGCCTTCATTCATCACTGGAGGGCAGCTGTGGTTCTGCCCCTGCCTGCCCTGCTCTCCCTTTTGGGGGCTACCCCGCCCAAACCCCCCTCAGGCCCCCCAGATGCCAGAGCCAAACGCAAAGCAGCTGAGCAGCGCTGTGTGGCTATGAAGCTTCTTGCAGCAGGTTTGGTCCCTCTGTTGCCAAAATGATACATGCTTGATGCTGCAAAAGTAAAGGCATCAATACTGTTCAGCTGCAAGTTTTAAGTATGTGTCATACAGAAGCTTTCCTCTGATTGTCTGATGCTGGCGCTGGCGCTGTTGCTGGAGGCTGCTGCTGCTGCTGCTGCTGCTGCTATGGCATTGATTACAGTTGCCGCTCAATCACTTGTTGTTGCCACTGTTGTTGCTCCCAGCATGGCTGCTGCTGACAAACCTGCTGCTGCTGCTGCTGCTGCTGCTGCTGCTGCTGCTCATCTTCTTCCCATGCCAGTGCTGCAGGTGTTGCCGATATTCATACTGCGGCATAAGCACATTGCATACAATCATCATCTACGTGAACTGGCATCAACTGGCAAGAGGCAAGCTTGAAAAGCTGCCTTCAAAGTCAGATCACAACCCTGCAAGTACTTTTTCGCGATTCTGCCATCTGGCCTCAAAGCTGGCGTTCCCGTATAGGGCTGATGTACGGGCAGTCCCAGCCGCTCATGAGCAGCCCAGACTTCAAAACAGCTCTGAAGCACGTCTTAGACTGTCTTGCAACAAAGGGAGGCCAGATGCTGGCACAGCAGTCAGGGGAGTGCATTGGCATCATACTTGCACAGCATCACAGGAAGAGCAAGGAGGGCTTAGCAGTGCAAACAGGCAGAACAGCAGAGGAGTTAGATAAGGAAGTGAAGCAGGTCTTGCTAGGAGTGCATAGCAAAGGCGACCATCCCAGGTCAGCTGAACTGGCCTTGTTGGCTGACATCCTTGTTGGCTGTGGCCGCTGTGGCTGTCTATGTGAATATTGGTGGTAGGCATCATCGCTGTTACTGGTGCTGTTGCTGTTGCTGTTGCTGTTGCTGTTGCTGTTGCTGTTGCTGTTGCTGTTGCTGTTGCTGTTGCTGTTGCTGTTGCTGTTGCTGTTGCTGTTGCTGTTGCTGTTGCTGTTGCTGTTGCTGCTGCTGTTGCTGCTGCTGCTGCTGCTGCTGCTGCTGCTGCTGCTGTTGGCTCAGATCGTCTTTGCATATGACAATACCATGCCTTTGACTTTGTACCCATCTGTGCTTTCCTGCTGACTCACTTGACCATCTATCTCACTTCCTGCATCAGGCACCCAGGATCAGCCTGAGAGCAGAGCAGTCTACGCCGCACGTGCCTCAAGATGTCAAAGCTGGCATTTGCTTGATGCAAGGTTCTTTGAGACTGTTCCAATTCGATACAGGTTCATATACAGCATGGAGCGTCTGACAGCTTTCCATAAGCCACTGATAGAACCTCTCAGAGCCCCTTTGCTAAGCAGCTTAGCACAGACCACAGGAATGTTGCAGTCACTGGTACTAGAGATACTGCAGCGGCGGGCTGCTAACCTGCCTAACCTCGTAACTGAGGTTAAGCCAGTTCTGCCGCACCTGCTGGCTTCCCATAATCACGCCCTGCAAAACAATGCACTGAAGCTTGTCAAGGTTCTGATACGGGCAGAGAGCGATGAGTCTGCAGGTAACAAAATAACGCAATGTTTGCTGCTGCGATCATGTCTATACGTGCTTTCTTTGCATGCGTGATCACTTAGGGTGTTTCACTATTTCCCAGACTGCCTTAACTTCATGGACATATAGTCATTGCCATTGTATGACCCATGCAATCAGCCTTGTTGGCTGGCTGAAGCATTTGAAACTACACTCTCTCACGCATCCCCATGCAATTTCAAGTCGCCGACCATTCTAGGCCTGGGCGGGTGCATAGTCACTGCTGCTGGATGAGTCATCGTCACACAACATTCTTGCAAGATACAAACAACAAAAGCCAGATGTGCTCTGTCCATGCTATTGGTTTTATGCTGTAGGGATGTGATTGTCTATGCAGCATGCATATTGCTATTTCCAGGTCCTGTTCAAACCATGCTATGCATGCTGTGCTGCAGATCAACTGCTGCAGCAGCTAACGCCAAGCATGGCCGACCACAGCAGCTCAGACTGCCGCCAGCAGTATTTTGAAACCCTGCGCACAGCATGGCAGCTCAGACCTGCTATGCATGCTGTGCTGCGCCCTGCCCTGCTGGCCATGCTGGGCGATTCAAACACTGGGCTAAGGGCTGAAGCCCTAGGCTTTTGGGACTCTGCCCTGCCCAAGCATGTGGGTCAGAGACTGCAAGTGCTGCTACAGGACAGCCTGACTGAGCCTGGCAATCTGGTGTGTACCTCAATTCTGCCTTCCTGCAACCATAGAGATGCTGCTGGAGTGTCGCCAAAATGTACGTCAGCTCACGCCTCAAACGTAACACCTCAAAAGCCAGAGCTCAACTGTGACTTGCTGTGGTCATAGCTTGATCCTCACACATTGAACAGAGATGGTGCAGACTGTGTGATAGCTTGGTGGCAATCCTTTTGTTTGATGCAGAAACAGAAGCTGGAGGGGCAGTGGGCACAGAGCAGTGCAGCTTTGCTGTTAGAGCTGCCAAAGAGCCAGCAAACCTATGCTGCAGCCATGTTTGACAGGTAAGAACTGCGTCACACCATCAGCCAACTGTACTAAGCGCTGCAGCTTACAGGCGTTGATACCACAGCAAAGGCAATAGCATGTGCAGTTGTGACATGTAAGCATGGCATCATAACATCAGCGTGCCTACACTGCATCCTCTTTTGACAGGCAAGCATGGCATCATTCCATAAATGAGCCTTTACTGCAGCCATGATTGGCAGTTGAGCACCATCCATATCCATACAGCCGCGGTAAGAGGTCTATTCTGCAACAAGCATAAGCTTTGCCTGAACAAAACAACCAGAACACACCTATGGCAAGCTCACGCTAGCCATTTGCACCTAGACCAGCAAAAAAAACAGCATTGTTAGGCTTCAGCATGCATGCTGCATATGTGTAGTACAGCTTCATCTTGTACATGCAAACCCACTATGCACATTCTGCAGAGAGCTGGCAGAGTGCAAGTTTGCAGAGTACCCGATTGACACCTATGGGAAGCCCACTCGAGGCATGCACCTATGGCGTCAACACAACTAGCATTCCTGTGCTCCAGCATGCATGCTGCATATGTGTGATGCGAGCTTCATACTGCACACGCCAACCCACTATGCACATTCTGCAGAGAGCTGGCAGAATGCAAGTTTGCAGAGTACCCAATTGACACCTACGGCAAGCCCACTCTGGGAATGGCACCACTCTTCTCCTCACAATGGTCTGCATCGCAAGAAGCCAGCCAGAGTCAGGGCACACTGTCAGCATTCCATCCAGGATCACCTGGTTCCGGAGCAGCTGCTGGTCCTCGACCCACACAGGTTGCATTTACTTGACATGATGCGTTGACTGTCCTTATCCTGTCTCTGTTCTGACTGCACAGAACTGTCTGGGACCATGCTGCATTGTGCATGTTTCACAAGCAGCAGCAGGCACAGTCAGACCCTCGCTGGGCTGACTTGCGCATAGCTCACAAGCAGCATTAGGCATGGTCACAAACACACAGGTTGAGCTGACTCGTGCATAAGCCACAAGCAGCAGCAGGTTTGGTGAGAGCTTTGATATCCACAGCTTTATGAGTGTTTCAAGGGTAGCAGCAGACCCCCTGAAGCTGTTGCATGCATGGCTCAATAGCAGCAGCAGGCTTACTTATCACGCATAGATCATGAATCTGAGCGTGGTTCACAGGCAGCAGCATATTCAGTGGGAGCCTTACAGGTGTAAGCTGACTTGAGCATGGTTCACAGGCAGCAGCAGGCATGGTGCGAGCTAGATTACGAGCAAGCATGTCTCAGTCCTTGTCTTTAGCTCTAAGTCTGCTCAGGAAGATCAAGCCCATGTGTGAGAGCCATGGTGGGAGCTAGCATGGTCAAGCTCACACAAATTCAGCTGTTTTGTTCATGGTTCACAGGCAGCAGCAGGGATGGTGAGAGCCACTGTTGGAGCTAGCATGTCTCAGTCCTTCTCCCTAGCTCTTAGTCTACCAAGAGAAGACCAGGCCTCAGCGGCGTTTCCTGGCGGCGGTGCCAGCAGCCACAGCAACACTTTGTCAGAGCGTGCTGTAGTGCAGCGCCGGTTCAACAGGTGTGCATAGGAACATGAAGTCTTGTATGATGTGCCTGATGCTTTTGTCTGTACATCAATATTCGCCGACAGTACATACACAGTGCAAAGTCAGGCAGTCAGCTGTCTGGACATTGTGGACACAATTGGACTGGCTTCTGCAGGTCAGCAAGGGTCAGAAGCCAGTTGCTTCAACGCTTACATAGAAGGAGGGCTGCAGCTGGCGCTTCAGCGCTGGCCAGCGACTTGTGTATGACAGCATAACAGTATTTGCAGTGTCCAAAGTCAGCTGCTTGGATGTGTTACACTGACACATTTACTGCCTGTTGCAGATCTGCAGGGGCCAGAAGTCAGCTGCTTGGTCGCTTGCAGAGGAGGAGGGCCGCAGCTAGGGGTCAAGCCCTGGCCAAGGAACAGGGAAAACCATCGTACTCCCCAAACTTTATTGTTTTCAATCTCATTGCCGACTTCACCACAATACTTCCTTACACAAAGAGCTGTTGCAGGTCTGCGGGGGCTAGAAGTCAGCTGCTGGCGCGGTTGCAGAGGAGGAAGGCTGCAGCTGGCGCTTCAGCACTGGCAAAGGATCGCAAATTGAGCCTGATGCGCAAGTACCGCAGTCTCTGGGTGTCCCTATGTCTGCTGTACAGTGGCACTTGAACTGGCTTTTGCAGGTCTGCGGGGGCCAGAAGTCAGCTGTTTGGTCGCTTGCAGAGGAGATGGGCCGCAGCTGGAGCTTCAGCACTGGCAAGGGACCGCAAAGTGAGTCTGATGCGCAAGTACCGCACCGGCGAGCTGCCTGACGTGCAACAGCTCAGCGTGGCAGCTTTTTTGGGACCACTAGGTAGGATGTTCTGCAAATAAAAAATGCAATCAGCATACACAAGCTTTATGCTGATATTTATAATAAGGCATCGCCATAGATGTTTCCCCTCTCAAGTTTGCTACTGATCTTCTTGTGTTTTTCTGTTGCCCTCCTGTTGCCCTTCTGCCTGATGTGCAACAGCTCAGCGCGGCAGCCTTCCTGGGACCCCTTGGTGGGAGGCTCTGAAAATGCTCTTTCTGATTTTCTTTTCATAACGTTTTTGCTCTGGTGCCTGACTGACCTGATAGCACATGCTTGCAGCTTTGACAAACTGCAAGTCTGGTCTATTGGACTGCAAGGTCTGATTGAAATTCTTGCATACATGCAAAGTCACCAGCGCATTTGACCACCTGCGCAGGCGTTGTACTGTTAGATGCCTCCTGGCATGTGACTGCATGTCTCTGCTTTTTGCCTGTCTCTGTTGTTTGCCTGTGTTTATATGGGTCTAAGCATTCAACAGACCTTTGATGCTATCTGTATGGATGCCATGCCCTCAGGACTCTCCATATGCAGGAGTAATGGCAAGCAGAGATGCTAGCATGGCGGCCACAGCTGTGGAGGCTTTCTGGTGCAGTGCCACAGACGCAGGCTCGCAGGACAGACAGCCCTCAGACCTCAAGCAGGGTCTGAGGCGAGCTCTGAGGCAGTGCTTTGAGCAGAGGCCCAGGCATGCTGGCTATGTGAAATGCCTGCAGAGCTTTGCCCTATCAGACAGGGGGGGAGATTTTGGAGTGGGGGTGGGGGTACAGCAAGCTGCTGATGCTGCTCAGGCCTCTGGTAGTCTGCAAGCTGGTGCTCTTCAAATAGAGCAGCAAATGCTGTTTGGTGAAGATGAAGAGTCAGCTCAGGGGCCTCCAAGCAAGAGGAGGGCAGTTGCAGGCAGGGCACAGGGCAAAAGCTCTGGGATGAGCCACCCGGTTCAGCCATCCCGAAGGGCCGACTCATCCTGCTGGAGTGCCCTTGCCAGCGTGTATGCTGAGCTTGGCCAAGACGACTTGGTGCAAATCATCTATGCTAACTGCTTGTCCAGGTTGGCGCTGTAATCACATATGCTGTGTTGCTGTAGGTGGCGTCACTGCACGTCTGCAATCTCAATCACACCAGTGCTCATGTGTCTGAGGTTGACAGACGGTGTTACCTTCTAGATCACAAGGAAATTTGACATATGGTTGTTGTGTTCATACATAGCTACACAGAAGGTAGTCATGAGAAGCCCAGCAAATCAAATACATTCAAGCATTGAATGCCATGTGCGGGAGCCCTGGAAGACTTCAACATGTGAATGCGCTTTGTGGCTGAGACACTCCGAGGTGGGCATGGCTTGCATCCTGTGGATTTAATGCTGGAAAGATTCCAAGTCTAGTCAAAACTTTGATCAGACAGGCAAAGATATGGCTCTAGGGATGCATAATAAATGACAAGTCTGACTTTTGCGTACGCTGCATGTGGATTGGTGATGTGTGGGGGTTCAGCAATACCAGATTGATAAGGCTGGTTTGGACATACGCTGTGTGACAGTTAGTGAGGTGTGAGGATCCAACAACACCAAACATACGAGTCTTCATTTTCATTTCAAATGTGCGCTAGACAGGCTCAGCAGGCACAGCTAGGTACATACTGGAGCGATCAACTGTCTCCAACCAGTTTGGTCCTGTGCTATTGTGAACCATTTGTATTGAGCATGAAGGGGGTTGAGGTCGTTATGCACAAGTTCCAGCCTAATATATGCTGTGTGACAGTTGGTGAGGCATGAAATCTCAATAACCTGCAGGTGTCCAGGCACAGAGGTGGCCATGCAGGCTTTGACTGGGCGCAAAGTGGATTTGGCTTTCAGGGTGTACCAGGGTCTGCTGAGGGCTGCAAAAGGGAGCTACGAGGCACAGCCCCAAGCCATGGACACTGACATTCAGGTGACTCCACCACATGCTGAACATGGTGAACAAACACAAAATGCATTTTTGAAAGCAGTGTTGCAAAACATAGGTGACAGATCATTGACGTACAAGTCGCTCACCTGCTCATGTTCACACGCTTTGTTGCGTGAAGCAATGTTGCGACAGACAGTAACTCTGAAGTGACAAAACGCTGGTGCTGAAGTGATCTAACCACTCATGTTTAGAGAGTTTCTGCAACAGGTCACTGACTCTCAGTTTGTAGATGGACCCTCAAAAGACTTGATCATCATGTTCAAGTGATGTATTGCTTGAGGCAAAGTTGCGACAGATCACTAAGTTTGAAGATACCCTGCCAATTTTTGCTCAAGTGAAACGCATGAAGCAATGCCATTGTGAAGGAAACCTTGATCATCAAAGCTGCTGAGCTCTAGCATCTTGACAGCAAGTTCACTACTGACTATCAAACACAAATGACATTGGGGCTTTGCTGATGCCTGTGCAGCATCTGGGCTTTGACCTGCAATGCCACAGTGTCTTGCATATGGTCTTGGCCTATTTGACCAGATCAGAATTTTGTCAAGGGGTGTATATCTGGGGAAGTTTTGCAGGCCCAATGAGACTTGAGACCAGCAAGTTGAAGCTGCCTTTGGTGAGATTGCTGTCTTGTGCAGTCATGCCCTGACAGGCTTGATCTGCTGCACAGGACGGACCTGAGAACCTAAACTTTGTAAAATTGCTTGGTGGGCAAGAGCCTCTCAAGGAGGAAGAGGACATGTGGTTCCACCAGCAGAACAGGCCAGTGCTTACCTCAGCACCATCTTCAATTTCGTCTTGTGCTGTCCTGTGCTGTGCTGTGCTGTGCTGTGCTGTGCGCTTGCTGTGCTCATGCAAATTGTGCCTGAGTATTTATAAAGTGCGCTGCAGTCTTGGCATGATGAAAGCCATGTGTAGTAACTGTTCTGAAGCTAGATCCTGTGTACAGGTGCATGGAGGCTTTAGGGATGTGGGAGGATGTGCTGAGTATTGTAGATGATGAAACTCGCGAAGATGAAAGCCGGCTGTTTGTCCAGAAAACTGACTGGGATGGCACACAGTATATCAGGTTGATAATCGTGATCATAACAGACTACACAGTACATCCTGTCACTACTGGATTGCATCATGACAATGGTAGACTGCACAGTATATCAGATCACTGCTCAATTGCACACCTGAAGCTGTCAGAACACAACTGTTTGTCAGCTCAACATACACACGGTGTGTCATGTGACTTCTGGACTGCATGCCTGAAGCTGTCTGCATACAGACATGTTCACAATTCAAGGCCACCAAATTATGTTAGCTCGCTGCTCAAGTGTATGCCTAAAGCTTTCTGCGTACAGACTGTTATCAGCACTCACAGTACATCAGGCTGCTGTTCAATTGCATACCTGAAGCTCTCTGCACCTTGTCAGCTCAACTGATGACGCCAATGATACAGAAGATGCAGACTGACGGTGCAGGACTTTTGTGCGATGCTGCTTGTTCCAGCCAATGGAACCCATTCAAAGGCTTCACCAACTGGTGTAGCAGGCGTCTTCAGATGCGGCCATGACAACAGAGGCGTCATGAAGGCAGTTCATTGCTTCTGTATGCATCTAACAGGATCCTGGAAACTCACTTTCAAGCAACAGCAATGCTTGTGGTGATAATGATGATGGCCAATACTCCTTGTGCAGGTCGTTTGTGCGGTGCTGCCTGTTTCAGCCAGTAGAAAATCAAAGGCTTCACCAACTGGTGCAGCAGGCGTCATCAGATGCGGGTATGACAGCTCTGCTGGAGAGTCATGCTCCTGTTGAGATGGCTGTCCAAGCTGCTGTGCAGAGACAGTGGGACAGGTCAGTGCACAGCATTGCTCATCTTGTGCCTGAAATTTTTCACACACTTTGCTGAACTGGTGTCTGCCCAGCACCCGCTGCATACAGAGTGGAAGGCTTCAGTTAGGGCAGCACGCGTCTTCTGATGCGGCCATGACAGCAATTTTGGAGAGTCATGCTCCTGTTGAGATGGCTGCTCAAACTGCTGTGCATAGACAGTGGGACAGGTCAATGCACAGCATGGCTGCTTTCATGCCTCAAATGTTGTACACTCATTGAACAGTCATATATTTGGAACGACATTGTTTTATCTAATTTTCACATGTTGAACATCGACCGTCCTTATTGTGATGCCCAGAACAAGCCTGCCTGGCAGGATAGGACTTGGGTCACACACACCTAGCACATGTGCTGGTACGTGTAAACATTTATCATGTTAACCATGTGTACGGAAGCAATAACTGGGGAAGGGGCTAGAGTAAGTGTCAAGGTTGGGGAGAGACTTCACATGGGACAGGTGCATGCACAGCTTCCTCAGGTAGTCTAGCTGATTTAGCTATCTGTATGTCATCCATACTGAAGCTAGCCCTGATGAGTCATGCCTGACTCACAACTGAAGCACAGTCATGAAACAACTTCACAATTATTACAGGTCAAGCTAGATCAGGTTACGTGAAATGCAGCCATGCCCTGCAGATTTGTCAACTGACACAGGGCCAAGACCTGCATAACATGTGAACAATGGCAAGAGAGCCTCAAATACAGCAATAGCTGAATTGTACATTGTGCCATATATTCGTGACTACGAATCAAACATTTGATTTATGCAGGTGTCAGGCTTTGATTTCAAGGGGATGGGGGGTGTTCAGGGATAAGTGGGGGTCCCTGCAACCCCTTAGTCAAGCCCGCCGCTTCCAAGTCCTGGCCCTGCTGCAGCCCCTCTCTGAACTGCAGGTAATTTGTACTACAAGGACGAATTGCTTGATTCACGGATGCTGTTGATTGCTTTGCTTTTGAGCTTTGCCAAGGTTACTTTCAGAACAAAGTCCTCATACTTTGGGTATAGAGTACAGAATATAACAATAAGCCTTGGCCCTTGGTGGCTGCCTGCACCAGCATCCCCAAAGCCGTTTTGGTTTGCATGCAGCCCCTCTCTGAACTTGACGCATTGCTCTCCCTTGCTCAATGCCTACATCAGCATCTTTGCAGCAGTTGAAAGCCTTTTTGCTCTTTCTCCCATACCTGAGATAATCACCATTGCATCATGCCCCTTGTAATGCAGCATGCATGTGGTTCTTGCCTTGCAGGAAGTGTTGACTCTGATGCACACCTTGCCACGGGACACATCAGGCATAAGCTACTGCTGGAAGTGGTGGCAGAATAGTGCCAGCAGTGGCCCTCAGTGCAGCAGCCAAGTGCGGATGCCTGCTTGACTGTCATTCAAGTGTGTCTTGCAATGCATTGCGGATGTTGCTTCTGCCATGATGATGCACAGCTTACCACAGGGCACAGCAGGCGTGAAGCCACTGCAGGAAACAGTGGCAGGTTGGTGTCAGCGGTGGCCCTCAGTGCAGCAGCCAAGTACGGACGCCTGCTTGACCGTCTTTCAAGTGTGCCTTGCAATGCAACACAGATGTTGCTTCTGCTGTGCAGGAAGTGGTGACTCTGGTGCACAGCTTGCCACCGGGCTCAGCAGGCGTGAGCCGCTGCAGGAAATAGTGGTGTGGTGGTGCCAGCGGTGGCCGTCAGTGCAGCAGCCAAAGGCTGACACCTGCTTGACTCTCAAATTCACTGCTGGCGCAGCATGCCACGTGTAACATATATCACGTGTGACTGCTCTCCTGCAGGAAGTGGTCACTCTGATGCACAGCTTGCCACCGGGCACAGCAGGCGTGAAGCCACTGCAGGAAACGGTGGCGGGGTGGTGCCAGCGGTGGCCGTCCATGCATCAGCCCAGTGCTGACGCTTGTCTTACCCTCATTCAAGTGCGGCAGCTGCTGCTGAGCGCCCTGGAACAAGAGTGGCGTCAGCAGCAGCATGGAGGGCAGACCATGTATCAGGTCATTCATCAATTGTATGGTCATCTTCAATGCTGACGCCTGTCTGAACCTGTCTCAAGTGCAGCAGCTGCTGCTGAGCGCCATGGAACAAGAGTGGCGTCAGCAGCAGCATGGATGGCAGACCATGTATCAGGTCATTTGGCAGACCTGTAGTCAGTTTCAGATGTGATCGGCGATTAATCAGCACATCTTCTATGCATTGGCAATGCCACAATGCTGCCTGCAGTTGCAGCTGCTAGTTATCTGCCACTGACAGTACAAAGTGCTTGCAACTGGGATTTAGGGTCAAATGCCTACCCAGTTTGTCAATTTTAGTTGGCTGTCCAAGAGTTGCTGGCTGAGTACACGGCAATTGATGTGTCAAATTCACCAAATGTTGCTGTTGCACAGGTCATGCAAGGTTTGCGAGGGGATGTGTTGCTGGGAGGGGCAGCCTGCCTAGCAGGGCAGGGCTTTTTGGATACGGCCCAGGACCTGCTCACTCAGCACAGGGCTGATGTGGGCAGCCAGGATTTGCCTAGCCTCCAAGCTCAATTGCGCTTGCGCATCCATCAGGTTTGTCAACACCAAAGTCTGCATTCTGTGTTGCCCTGTGTTGCCCAAAATTGGTAGTCTGGAGGTTGATTGGTTTTGGTTTGGTAGTCTAGTACTGAGGCCTGATTCCCAAGTCAGCCTGCGTGTGTGTCGAGAAGATGCATTAATAAGTGCTCTATCTTGCTCAACACATCTTACAATCCTCCCATAGTGGCGCTTTGAGCGCGCCAACCCCCGAACCTAAGTACCCTCCAACCCTTGTGGGGCCCCTTGTCAACTCATCACATAGAATCCAGGTGGATGTAAGTCCCGGGACATTGTGGGTGTACAAAGAGTTGGCGCAAAAAATGAAGCAAAATAAGCAGCTTCAGTCAGCACACTGACACAACACACTCAGCATCTGATGTGCAGGTGGATGCAAGTCCTGGAACGCTGTGGGTGTACAAAGAGTTGTCGCAAGAGGTGAAGCAGATTAAGCAGCTTCAGTCAGGGGCATTGGCATCCAATAGCGGTGCAAGGCAGCAATGCCAGCTGACTATTCTGCAAGCTGAAGCCTATCAGCGCCTGGCACAGCAGCCTAACTCTACAAATAGGTCAGCTGCTGTTGACCTTAAGAGTCTTGTGACTGAGCTTGTGTACCTCCTCATTGCAAGATTCGCACTACATAAAGTGGGCCTGAGACAGCTACATTGTAGTTGGATGTATCAGCGCCTGGCATAGCAGTCAAGATCGGCAGGAAGGTCAGCTGCGGTTGCCCTCATCAGTCTTTTGAGTCTTCTGCTGTAACTCATGTGTCTCCTCATTGCGAGAGGTGCACTGGACAGAGTCGGCTCATCACAGCTTGTTGCATCTATCAGCGCTTAGCACAGCAGCCCAACTCGACAGATAGGTGAGCCTAAGAGGCTGCTGTCACTTCTTTGTTACTCAATGCCTGAACTTGCCGACTTGTAGGACAAAGCAGCTTACGCATGCTCTACAGCTACTTCAGCCCAGCAGGCTTTTATTAATTGTCTTCCCTGATGATGTACACCTGGAGACCAAACAGCCTTGGCAAAGCTACTGACACACTTATGCACCTAGCTGGGGCCTAAACCTGTCTCGCATGTGTGTCAATGCATGCGTAAGCAGGGCGACTATTTATTTTCAAGACTGGGCGTCGTGCTCTGGCAGCCCCAGCATGCAGCTGAAGTGTGCAAAAGCATTGCTGATATAGTGACTTCTCTTTGTAACGACTGCTTTGGTTACCAAGAAATGTGTCCTTGCATTGAATTGTCCTTTCAAAGAAATACCACCAGAGGTAGAATGCAGTGATTGGTTGCATGTTACACTGTGCTCACGTCAGAAATCTCCTTACATCAAGTGTCCTGACAAGGAGAAGTCACTGTACGGCGGTAGCCCATGCTCTCATACAACATGGCATGCCTGCAGGGCTGGGTGTCTGAAGACTGCGCTGCCAAAAGTATGCAGAAGTATCAGCAGACAGCTGACCACGTATAAGGGGTCACACCACTGCCAGCAGATCATGAGCCTCTGACACGCGCCTGCAAATCACATAGTGACAGACATGTTCTCCTTACTTGACACGCTGTAGTCACTGGTGTTTGTGCCTGCAGGGCTTATTTGAAAACGGCGCTGCAAAAGTACGAGGAGGCGGCTGATGGCAGCAAAGCAGACAAGCATCAAGGCTCTGCTGGTGCTACAGCTGCGGCAGAGGCAAGTGCAGAAGCTTCCTTGAAGCTGGCCTTCCTTTGCAATGAGCTGCTGCAGGTATTATTTCTCATGCACATAGTATGCAGCTGTGATGAGCTTCTGCAGATACCGATAAGAGTGTCAAACAATCACCGAATTGCGGTAGAGCATGTAGGTCAACTGGTCCGCATGTGGCATGGACTTTGTTGAAGCTGACTTCCTGCTTGATTGGGCGCATGCCTGTGCGCTGCTCACTGTTTTGGGGAAAATGGCTGTTTCTTTTGGTCAAGCATGCGTGGCTGTCAATTGGACAAGGGTTGTATGGATTGAAGCTACAGTAGACAAGAGCAAGCTATGCCTTCAGCACTGTGCACATGCTTGTTTGACTAGCATGCATACAGAACATTCCAAGCTCCAATTGAGCGAGTCACAAGGGTCCAAACTTCGATCAGCTGAGCCATGATTGCCAAAATGCAATGTTGCATAGCTTATTCACTTGGATGTGGTCATCTGGACAGACTCAGGCTATGACTGATGGCAGCAGCATCATCATCATCATCATCATCATCATTACCCCTGCTGGTGCAGGAACAGCAGAGAAGTGTCGACTTGGCTTCAGCCCAACGAAGGCAAGGCACTAGAAGTGTAGCGAGCAATACCAATGCAGGACCAATACAGTGACTTGGCAGCAATGCTTATGCCGCATGTAAAGCATGTCATGGGACACTGAGATAGACTGTTGCCATTGATAGCAGCATGAGCATTGCGACTGGTGCAGGAACAGCAAGGATCTGATGAGTCGGCTTCAACTCGACAAAGACAAGGCTCTGGAAGTGCCGCAGCGCGAGACCAATATGGTGACTTGGCAGCAATGATGGTGCAGCACATGCTGCATGCCATGCAGATGGGCGGCCCTTCAGGTTTGTGTGCTATACAGCTCTGGCAAACATCTTTGCTGCCCAGTGCTTGACAGCGCTGTGTACACAATGTTGATGCAGGGTTTCATCAAATCCTGTGTTTGCTCTGAAGGGTTTTGAAGCTTGAGTGCCATGCATGATATGCTGCTGTTTGGTACTGAATGTCAGAAGCGCTCAAGTCTCCCTGCACGATGCAGAATTTTGACTGAGCAGCCTTCCTTGTCAACGCGGAGCATATTTCTTGCTGCCTTTGGCACGTTGTGTCAAAGGAGCAATACATCCAAGGCCTGTGTGCTGGGTTTTTAGCTGTATCTTCATGCCCTTTGTAGCTAGCTACAATCACCATGCACTGTCATGCCAAGCAGGCTATGACCTCTTGCTTCAATCATCCTTGTGACCAGCAGCATAATTTTACGTCCCATGACAGTACAAGAAAAGCTCACAAATGTTGAGTTGGGTGGGGCAACCGTGCTCTTGAACTTGCATGGCTGCTAAATGGAATTGATCAGGAAATCAGACCAGACTTTTACCGCTTGAGGTCAAGGGGAAATTATTCAACAACACAGAAATACCAGTTTTGTTACGGTAAACTCTTGTTGTAACAATGCTCTGGTTACTGAGAAAGTTGTCCTGACATCAATTTGTCCTTACTCAGAGGGACAACTGCAGTCAGAATGCAGTGATAGGTTACCAATGGCACTGTCCTTGCATCAAGATTGTCCTTACAACAAGAGTCTACTGTAAAGCTTGGTACATCCTGAGCTTCTCTTTAGAAACGCTCCTTGCTCAATACTTTGCATTCCATGCAGGGAAGGAGGCGCAGCTGTTTGTGCCCAGGCTGCTGTCAGTGCTGGCAGACAGCGCCACCGCCCGCCACAGCTGGGGCCAAGGCTGGGCCCAAGTGCCCTTGTATGTGCTACTGCCCTGGGTGGCCCAGATGCTGTCGCTCTTAGATGCTGCTCAAGGGGATGCTTTGCTACCGGCCTTGCAGGTCAGTCAAATGCTGAATGTTGCTCATAGCAATGCATCAATACTACAGCTGTTGCTGTGACTTGTCAGCTGCGCGGGAGTGTAACTGCTGATCTTTCTTACAAGCTGAAAAGCATGTGATAAGCCGGTGTTTATTGTTCGCGCTTGTGACTGTTGTGGTAAGGTTGCCATCATCACATTTTCTTTCATTCTTACAGCTATGAAAGGAAAGGCAGGGAGCAATGCATTGCAATGCACTTCACTGCAATGCGATACAATGCAATGGACAGTGTCGCTACTGCAGCTGCAAGTGTCGTGCAGACCTTGGCACAAGAGAACCGCAGCAAACTTACAGCCTTACATTGCAGCAAAGTGTGCATCCATAATACAGTCACTGTGCACTGTCATGCAGGCCTTGGCAAAGGGATACCCGCAGCAGATGTACTTCCCATTCAAGCTGAGCAGACAGCACTACGGGCCTGCAGGCCAGGGCAGGGCAGAAACGCTGCAGTCCCTGCTGAATAGCCCCCTAATGGAGCAGTGGGGGGGCGCCCTGAATGCCATAACCTACCCTGCCCAGCGGTGGGAGGGGTGGATGGGGCGCCTCTCGGGTCTCATGGCAGCCTCTGATGCGGTCAGACACTACATTTCAGAATCACAAAATTGCCGCTTCAACTCCATCCTGACTTCTGAATAGCAAGCCATTCAGCCTCAAATTGCCTTTTGGGTCTGATGGCAGCCTTTGACATGGCAAAGAAATCTGACTCAAAACCAAACAACCCGACTTGGCTGCAGATAGGTCTTGCTGCAGCTAGATGTTATGATGCAGCAGTGAAGCAGCGCTCCAAATGCCATAAGCTTGTTGCAGGCTGGTGCAAGGGAGCTGTACCGACATGAAGCGTACCCAGACATGATCACCAACCATGCACACAGGGCACTGGGGAGGGCATCTTCCAGAAGCCCCAGTGCAACCATCAACTCCGCCTTTGCTGCCAAGTGGGACGCCAAGTTTAAGGAGGCCTTTGGGGCAACTGGGGATAAGATCTCATCCATGTCTGCAAGGTACTTGTGCTGCTGTTGCATGTTACATTGGACTTGCATTTGAGCTGGTGCCTACATGTCAATCCCAGAACATGGATACCTGCTGTGAAGTCAGATCAATGAGGCCAATGTGACAAGAGGGTCACCCAGCTATGCGCTGGGCTGTGGAGCAAATTTAGAAAAGATACCCTCCATGTCTGCAAGATACACTTATTGCCATTTCGTTTGACACTGATGCTGGCTTGTATGTACTGACAGACACCGCATGCGCAAGTGGACTTTGATGTTGGGTGTGCAAGGCTTGCCAAAAACGTTTATTGTGTTTTCTCTTGTTCTGATGTATGTCATCTTGTCAGGCGTTGCATGCATGCTGGGACTTTGATGTCCTACGCACTAGGCTCAGACAAGCCATCAAGCAGGAGACCGACCAAACGACCTTTTGCCCTGATCTGATGCTGCATATCATCTTGACAGGCATTGCATGCGTGCTGGGACTTTCATGGAACATGCACAAGGCTGAGACAGGCCGTCAAGCCAGAGACTGACCAAGTGAATGTCTGACCTGTTCTTCTGCTGCATATCAATCTGATGATTCTGCATGCATGCAAAAAAATGCATACACAGTGCACAAGACTAGCAAATCAGTGAAGATTGCTTTCTTGTTCTGATGCATATCATCTTGACAGGCATTGCATGCGTGCTGGGACTTTCATGCCAAATGTACTAGGCCCAGACAAGCCATCAAGCAGGAGACTGACCAAATGACTGTGCAATCTTTTCTGATGCTGCATATCCTTCTGATAGATTTGCACACACTGTGCGCAAAACATGCAAACCAGTGAAATTTGCTTTCTTGTTCTGATGCATGTCATCTTGACAGGCATTGCATGCATGCAGGGATCTTGATGCCAAATGTGCAACCTGTTCTTCTTCTGCAAATCCTTCTGACAGATTCTGCATGCATGCAAAGACTTGCAAACACAGTGTGCAAGACTAGCAAACCAGTACATGCATGCAGGGATCTTGATGCTAAATGTGCAAGGCTGGGACAGGCCATCAAGCAGGAGACTGATCCGGTGACAGGCAAGAGGGACCTGGCGCGGCTGTCCCATTGGTTTGAAGCCTTCAGTCAGCGTGCAGGTCAGTCAGCCATTGCTTTATCTAAGTCTTGCGTACGATGAGTAATGCGGCAATCCTTGCGTGTGATGTCACTTGATCAGTGAGTGATCAGTTCACTGAACCAGGTGTATGCAGGCGCATCAGGTACAGTAGCAAAGCAGTGACTGACTCCTCAAGTATGCTGAGTCTTACACAATGTGTGCCCAACAGCTATACCAGCTTCAACAGCACCAAAGTCTCAAGTTCAAACCTGGGGGGTTCACAAAAAGAGCAACATGGAACTTTGCGCAATTGGCAGCTATCATGTTGACGTGGTCGGCTCAAATTATTTGACATCCAGCAACACAAGACATCTTAGACCTCGCCTTTGCCAACGTAGCTTGGGTGCATCAGGTGCAGCAGAGCAGGAGCAGCTTGTGATGCCTCAGATGCCAAACATGCACAGCAGCGCTCCAGGGTCTGTTCCAATCAAAGTGGCTGGCTTTGGTAAGATGGTGGACGTTTTCAGCTCCAAGCAGCGACCCAAGAAGCTCATCATCTATGGGGATGACTTCAAGTAAGCAGACATCACACAACCTCTCTTGGCTCTACTGGCACGTTGGGCGTGCATGACTTTTCAATGCAGGCTTGACTTGAGGACAGTCAAGCCTGGTGCTGTAATTTCTGCCACAAGTCATGCATCCTGGATTCTGCATGATCAAATAAACTCTGGCGCCTTCTGAAGTTTGCAAGGCAGCTTGTTGCTGGATAGAACAGTTTCTACTCATGTCATATGGCTTGGACTGTGGGGTTGCGATAAGCTAAAGCATGTTGTACCTTCATGCTACACTTTGCTATTCTGCAGGATGTACGAGTGGATTGTGAAAGGAGGCGAGGAGGTGCGCATTGATCAGCGCATTGAGCAGCTGTTTGATGTGGTGAACGGCCTCATGCAGCGTCAGCCAGGGGCTGCTGCACACAGCCTTCAGGTCAGCCCTTGCCCTTGCGATTGTCCCTGTTTTGCAAGCTTTAGCCCTCAAGTCTGAAGTATTGTCATGACTTGCTGTACCATTTTAAACGCCCCGGACTATGCTTCAGTTGCGGCATTTGGCTGGACAGAATCAAGCAGTTCTGCATTGGGAATGGCCACTTGTGTGCATCTGTACTGGTCACTGTGCTACAGCATCTGGCAAACGGCATATGAGGCCTTGTAGTTTTCAACGGTCAGGCTTTTGCAAGCAATAGTCATGCAGCATTTTGGCTGCATCAAAGAAAAGTGGAATGCTGACCATCTGGCTTTGATTGCAAGACACACCTGTATGTGCTTTCAAGCCAGCCAACTAATGAGTCACACCTCCTTCCCAATAGTGGACCATGAAATCTGCTAGCTGACTGATTGACCAACTGACTGTATGCCTGTTTGCCTGCCTGCTTGTGTAATCTGCTGTGTTAGTTCCTGCTCATGATCTGCAGCGCAGTGCCAGCTAATTGACGCACTCGATTGCCTGTTTGTGTCTCATGGACAGCCAGTCCCCATGCACCAACTAACTTGAGCTTGTGTCTGAAGTGATACATGCACGCGCATCAGGACAGAGCAGCTGCAGTGAGTGCCCTTGCTTTCTGCAGGTGCAGACATATGATGTGGTCCCTATCAGCCCTTCTTTAGGCATGGTGGCCTTTGTAGGGGGCACTAAGCCTCTAAAGGCCCTTCTGACCGACCCTGCCCTGATTCCTCGAGAAGCAGTGGCTGCAGCTGATGACAAATACGCCAGGTTTATTCTCAGCAAAGGCGGAAACCTGGAGAGACCAGGTCTGGCAAGCACTGCTTCACACTGCCACTATTGTGCACTGTATTGATCAAGCTGCAATAAAAACTGCATTTTCTGCATGTCAGGTTGTGCTTATCCTGGCTTTCACATCGGCGGGGTATTAATTTTTTTTTGATTTGTGCCATGTTGCAGGTCCAAGGTATGAGAAGATGTTCCGGGCAGCAGAGCCCAAGGAAACCATTGCCAACCTGCAAGCCGTGCAAAGCCTGGTGCGCTGGGATGCTCTCAGGTATGCGCACATGTGTCCAAATGCCTCGATCGTCTGTCTCTGCCTGCCTGCCTGCCTGCCTGCCTGCCTGCCTGCCTCCCTGCCTGCCTGCTCACAGCAGATGGCATGACTGGGAGATGGAAGCTCCGGCTGCGCACAAAGCTCATCAAAGCGATCAAAATGATTCTGCTCATCTCATACCTTGACGAAGACATCAATTTATGAGCAGAGCAACCATACTTATCTCCAAAATGTGTGCAGGAAAGCACCAGTGAGGATGGAGGCAGTCCTGAGCATGCGAGCAGCATACACAGCCAGCCTGGCTGCTGTCAGCATGGCAACTAGCATTCAGTGCTTCTGTGTCAGTGATACAAATTCACTGTGCAGGGAAGCATTGATGAGAGCAGCAGGTGGACCTGAGCTGTTCCTCAGCATGAGAGCGGTGTACACAGCCAGCCTGGCTGCAGTGAGCGTGGCGGGGTACATAGCTGGAGTGGGAGACCGCCACACTGACAACTTCTTAGTAGACCTGACGTCTGGAGCCCTAGTGCCCATTGACTTTGGGTCAGTCAGTGCACCACCTCATTGCTCATTGATATGACTTGACCCACTGCACTTCTGACTTGCCTGCTGACCATGAACTGCACTGTTGACTTGTGTATTGGATTGCTTCAATCCTGTGCACGTGAGCATTGCGGGGTAACATAACCGGGATGGGGACCGCCACACTGATAACTTCCTGGTGGACCTGACTTCTGGTGCCCTGGTCCCCATTGGCTTTGGGTCAGTTGCACTGCTGACTGGTGTGATGTGCCAACAATATAGAACAGAAAGGCGCTCTCTGTGTTGGCATGTTTTTGGCAGTAAGCAAGAGAAAGTAAGCAATGTACCAGGCTTTTGCACAAGCTTGGTGCAAAGCTAGGGTTTAGAGCAATGCAGGCATATTGTTTTGCCTTCCTTGCCTGTAAACATGTTCATTACCTGTGCCTGGCTGTCAGTATGACATCGTCTTCCAGCAATGCAGGGGTGACACAGTGCCGTCCTTGCCTGTGAGTTTGTTGATTACCTGTGCATGGCTGTCAGTCTGTCATGATGTCCAGTTGCTAAGCAGCTGTACAGTGTGCACACTGCCCTTCAAGCTCAAGCAAGGTACTTGCTTGACGACTTGGCCATTGAGGACTTCAGTGATTGAGCCAACTTCTGCGACTGTTATGTAATGCAGATATTCTTTTGGGACTGCAGTTCACGCTCCAATTGGATTTTGAGCTGATGCCTACCTGTCTGACCTACCAGATGATGCTATATGCAGCATGTTCTGTTTATATTGCGTGCAGGAGTTCAAGGACGGCTCTCATGTTGCGTACTGCAGGTACTCTTTTGGGACTGCAGTCCAAGTGCTACCTATTCCTGAGCTCATGCCTTTCCGCCTGACACGCCAGATGATTGGGGCACTTGAGCCGCATGATGCCCTGGCTTTGCTGCAAAGCCCTTGCACTTTGGCCCTTACGGCACTGCGCTCTGGCAAAGACATCTTGGAGGTGTGTCATTATGTTTGTATTGTGCTGTAACACTAAGAGCTGAACCCCACAGGTTCAGTTTGTGCTGATTGCTGCTCTAGGCTGCCACTGCTCCCAGAAGCTCCCAGTGTGACGTCTAATGGCACAGATGCTTCCTTTGCTTTCCTTGGAAGACTGCATTCTTGCTGAGCACCAAGTTTGTTATACTTGGGCTTGCTTTGCCAGGACTGGTTGCGGTCACCCCCCAAAGGGTTGCACCCTGCTTGCTGGCTAGAAAATATTCCTGCAAACAGTTTGTCTGCATGCCTGTGATGTGTCTGGCATTCTGTACATGTTTTGTACATGAAGTTGTGCTCGTATCTATCATCAGAAGTTGTGCATCACCAGTTTGCATGCAGCGTGTCGTGTAAAGCTGTCCCGACCTGTGCTGTCTGAGTCACTACATGCAACAAACTGCCAATATAGCAAGCCATTTGCAACACCAACCGCACAATATCACACTCCATAACAAATCATTGAAACACTGGTGCTGTCACAGGGCATCATGAGTGTCTTCATGCGAGAGCCATTGTTGGACTGGCAGCGAGAGGCAAGAGTGATCAATGCCAAGCGAAGCGCGCCCACTTCTGCAAGAGACTCTGTTTCAGCTGCAGAGGCTGCTGATCCAGCTGACATGCATGTCAACCTCAAGGTGCTTAGTTCCCTACCGGAAGCTTGAAACTCATAAAAACAAATGATGATGTTGCAGGCAAAAGACATCAAAATTGTTTCTATCAGAGCCCTCTGCAAACAAGAAGCTTGCACTGCATCTCTTACTGCAAACTTCAATTTACGCTTCTCAGGTCTTGAAATCTGCATTGCAATTTCTTGACTTCTAGGTGATGTGTATGATCATGCCAACAAGCAGCAATGATACTTACTGTTTTCACAATTGCTGTTGCATAGCGTTAGTCATTGGCAGTGCATCGACATTTTGCTATCTTGGACCATGCATCTTCCACAAGACCCGATACACCCTTTGTCTCCCTAGAGAACTGTCAACAACCCAGATTGCTACAATCCAGTGTTGTGAGACCTCGGCAGTTTCCAAAATTTGCTATTCAGTGCAGATTTGGCATTTTCGCTTCCTGGTCAACCTCTACTCAAATCAAGTTGGTTGGCAATGCAGGTGGACAACGCCCGACGCAAGCTTGCTGGCGAACACCCTGCAGAGATCATGCTGCAGGAGCTGACAGCTAAGCATGCCAAGTCAGCTCATTGGCAGGCTTTGCAGGCCATTGTGAAAGGCGACAAAGCTCATAACTTCAGGAGCACGGTGTCTGGGAAAATGCTGAGTGTTGAGGAGCAAATCCGATGCTTGTTGGATCAAGCCACTGATCCAAACATTCTGGGCAGATCATGGCAGGGCTGGAAGCCATGGCTGTGACCTGTGACAATTTGGCTCTGATTGTATACATATATTTGTACAACATTGCGCAGAAGCAAGCTGAGCTACGTCTATGATTTGGCAGTGCTGATTGCATGTCACACGACGTTGTCATGAAAGGCATGTTCACAAACGCATGTCATCGAAATTGTGGTGCACTGACTTCGCAGGTAGGTGTGAAGCTGAAGCTGTGTTCTGTACAGCACAGCTCGCAAGCATGCACAAGATCAGGATTTTATTCAGCCATGCAATGCCATGTCTGCAGTGACTGTTCGCCTGTTGTCCTTCTGTTGGCAGGCATGTGACACTGTGTGCCTGTTTCCTGGTTTAATGCTAGGCTTGAACCTGACCAAAACGTAGGCTGAACAAAACAACTCGGCTGTCAGCACAGACAGATCTGGATGGAAAAGGCGGTATGATACAGCCTGAAGTAATGTACACGAGATCCTGTCTGTGACCTGCCAAAGATGCGCAGCAGAAGCTGAATGGCAGTTCCTTGAACCAGCACATATTGGCCCTGAGTGCATTAAGGACAGGCACACGGTCCTGTCTGTGCTTGCTCAATCATGGGACCAAATCCAGAACTTGGTGCAGAAGTTGCTCAGTCATTGATCCAGATCATGGCCATGTTTTGGCCAGTGTGAGCCTGACACGCTTGTTGGGCATGACAAGCAATCCTGATGGGGGCTTCAAGCTTGTTGCCTATCTAACACGCCTCCGTTGTGTGGGTCTGTCATGTACTGCATCTCCGGGATAGTTGTAAGCCCCTATGAATTGTGGAGGAAGCTCAATACTGCCGTCTAAGCCAATGCCATGTCCAGGCAGAGGATCCCCTTCTTCATCTTCACCATCATCTTCACCATCGTCCTCTTCATCATCGTCTTCATCATCATCATCGCCATCATCTTGATCACTGTAAGGGATGGCTGCAGGGATATTGAGATAGCGGCCCATTGAGTTGTGCGGTAGAAGCGCCCTTCTGCGCGCCATAATGATGTCTTCATCTTCAAGGCCATCATCCTGCAATACACAAAACGTAGTCATTGCAGCAAAGCAGCAGTGACATTTTAACAATGTGGGAAGACCTTCATCATACAGACCCCTGAAGAGAGTCTTGCTCACATGAGGATCATTGCATAGCTGTGCATATGTCTTTGTGAAGCTGCAGAGGAGCTAAAATTGCTCAAGACACAACATGAACAAAGCCAACATGGCGCCGTTCTCATCACGATGGCAGCATTTGCCACAGAAATGATTGCAGTCACAGGCAGAAGCAGCACATATAAGAGACAGTCTAACAGGGAACTGGCCAATCTTGTGTGTTTTCTGTGGCAACATGTAGCACTGCTACACTACACAAATGTCTTGGCTGCAATGCAAGCACTCTGAAATGTAATTGCAAGGCCAACTCTCAACACCAAACCAGTGCACAGAAAGCTCACATCCATTTCCCCGTCAGTGGATGGGTCATCAGACGCAAAGTCAATGTGGGTGTTCATCATGGAGTGTCCCGGCTGCGGGGGCAGTGCAATGTGATCTAGACACAGAGCACCAATCAGGCTGGAATCATGCTGCTCCATGTGCCATTCCAACACTGTTCTGCCACTGCCGCTGCTCATCTGCTGCAACGCCTGTTACAGCAAAATAAGGTGTTGGACTCAAGGCAAGTTCAATAATGCAGGGTAGTGCAATGTTGTCCAGGCACAGAGCAGTGATCAAGCTGGAATCATGCTGCTTCATGTGCCACCCCGACACTGTTTAGCCATTGCCGTTGCTCATCTGCTGCAAGGCCTGTCGCACCAGAAGACAAGTCACAACAACAACAAATGCAGCAGGCGCAGTGAGCAAGACTCGACTGACAAGTGCATCAGTCGATAGTAAGCAGAAGCTGCTTGCAATCGTCACAATGGCACGCCTAACATGTGATGACTCTGAGTTGCGGCAAAGGATGTCACAGTGTGGCATGAGTCTAAGATATGAGCATGTAGCAGCAAGGTCAACCACATGAACCTGCCATGTAAACCTGCCGCAGCAGAGGACAAGATGTGGGGTCTGCATCTGCCTCAGCAGATTGCCCTCTGACAAGGCTCAGAAGGTAGGCAGTACATCTCACCATTGAGTGCACTGGACTTCTGAAGAGTGCCTCCATGTTTGATCGGCTGAGAATGCACCCAAGCCCTTGCAGGTCTGCTAGGGCTTTGGTCCATCGCGTCACACCCATGCCTACATTCCAACCCACAACTGCTGAATTTCTGGAAAAGTGTTGCCCATATTGGCGGCAGGCACTGCAGCTACACCAATTGTGCCAAAAACAGGCAAGCTGCTGTTGCAAGCCTCAACTACAGCATCCAAATGTTGGGGCAGAGCATTGTCAAAAACAGAGTACGATGCTGGCAGCTTGAACATTGTGAGAGTCAATGGAGTGCTTTCCACAAGGGGAACATGGCCAACACACATGCCTAATCTGCACTGTTCACTCTGACAGCTGAAGCAAAGGAGAGTGTCACAATTTAGCACAGCAGCATATGGGCACAGCAGAGAGACGTCGCTGCTTGCCTGTTTGCGCATAACAGATGCCAGCATCAATGCACTGCAGGTGCACTGCAGCCAAAGCCATGTTGAGCAGCTCCCCTTTGTCTTTTGTGCTCCAGTCATTGGAGTCATATGCACCAGTTCTGAAAGCCAGCACCTCGTTTGCTGCCTTGTCCAGGCAGCGTTGCACTGGGTTCTTGTCTGAGTGGTGGCGTAGCACTGCCCTCACAAACTCCTTGGGTCCCACCTGCAAGTGCACAAGAATACTTTGTTATACTGGTTGTTCCAAGTAGAGTGAGCAGACTAGAGAATGTGCCTGTAAAAAGAGCTATTTGGTGGCATAGCACCGCCCTCACACACTCCTTGAGGCCCACCTACAACTGCACAAGCATACTTTGTTGTACTCATTGTTACATCCCTGTAAATGTGAGCAGACTGGTGACAATACACCATGTGCTTGCAGAAGAGAATTTTATATCGCTGCTCTGGCTTTGCACATGAGCACACTGCAAGCAGTGCAAGCATCGGCTTGCAGAGCTAGACCACACTTTGTTTCACTGCTGTGCAGGTGAGCAGAGTATGACAGTGCAGCATGGGCTTGCAAAACGGAACCACATGGCAGTTGCTGCAACCCAGTGTGCCTTGTGAGCTAGCGTCTCAAGTGCAGAGCAGCATCCTAGCGTTCAAAACAGCAACACTGACATGTCAGCAGCAACCCTGCACTTGCAGAATGCGCAGCTGAACGTGCAATATGTATGCATCATGCAGTTACCCACAACAGGGCATGCTTTGCCCCGCATGCTCAAACAGGTTGTCAGTGCCTTTCGGGTGTGACAAGCAAAGCAAGCAAGCAAGCAATGAGCTCTTACCTTTGTCTCGCTGAACTTGGCCTCAATGTCAGACAGGATATTGCCCCTGTGCTCAGTGTCTTCCGCTAGCCCTAAGATCTCAGCAATAATTTCTGGGTCCCGCCAAAGGTTGGCTTCGCTCTTGAGCAGTTTCCTGCCATACTTGATCAAGTCATCTTTGCGAGCCGCCAGGCAGCACCTATAGGACGTGACAGAACGTAAGCACCGTTGCAAGAGCAGAGCAGGAGACCAATGCAACATCAGAACAGTGGCACAGGACAAAGATAGACTGATGTGCTGTGGGCAGGTGATGTGACAGCCTGAGGAGCATAGCTTCGTCATGAGCAGACTTTCACCCCTTGCAAAGCGGCAGCAACTGCCTGGGACAGCACTTGATGAATGGACCATGTACAACTCAGCCGCTGACAACTGTACAGTCTTGAGTTTGAGATGTCCTGTTTGAGGTCAGTCAATATGCACAGCTGAGTGGCACCACACCATATGCCATACCTGATGATCATTTGTAGCAGGTTAAAAGACCTTCCTTCAGCATCCGGCACAGCCTTGTTCTGTGCTTTGCTGATGGCCTTGTTTGACTTGACCAGGTCTTTGAGCACACCCATCATGACATCCTTCTTGACATAGCTAAGACAGCGGTCATCAAACAAGGCCTGAAGGGCCTTTACAAGTCTGGAGGGCTTCTGAAGCTCCAGAAGCAACTGCTCCTTGTCAGTGGGCGGAATGTACATCTGCAGCAGCGAGAAAGCGTCGAGGTGAGCTCTTCATAACAGGCTTGGATTTGTTTGGGCAAGCAGCATGCATGTTGCACGCAAAGCAATGCAGCAAAACTTGGGCTGCACCTAGGCACGCATTTGTGCTCATCTTTGCAACACATGCGGTTCCACTGTGTAGTCACAAATGCATGTTGATTTGCTGCAGACCCCACTGCTAGCTGGAAACAAGCTTAATTTGGCAAATCAAGCTTGGACAATAATGCTAATCAGTGCAATCACATGTAGCAGAGAACAAATACCTTGGCTTTTGCTGCTTGTTGCCGGATGATGTTCCGCAACAAATGGTGCTTGGTGTACTGCACTTTGTCTTTGTGCATGCGCAGCTCTTGGCCTGACACTGGGCATTTGGTATTTCCACTGGTAGCCCATCTCTTGAGATTAATCTCGTCAAAAGCTTGCCCTGTAGCAGTACAGTGACTTCTCTTTGTAACAACTGCTTGAGTTGACCCGAAAACTGTCATTGCATGGCGTTGTCCTTACTGAAAGGCGCCGTTGCAGTCAAGGTGAAGTGAGTGGTTCCCAATTGCATTGCCATTACATCAAGAATACCCTTACATGGAGAATCATCACTGTATCCAATGATGAGTTAAGCCTGAACAAAACGCTTTGAACAACATGTCAAGGTCATGCAGCAACATGGTCTTCTGTAACTCTGCTGTGGCTTGCCTGAAGAGGGTAGGACAGGCCGACGCATCAGCTCCAAAGAGATGGGGCACTTGCACTGTTCCAGCAGCTCCTCGGCTGTGCTTGCTGTGGTCACCACATCGTCTAGACCAGGCAAGCAGCCCTTGCTGAGCTTTGCAGCTTTGCTGGCTGCAGATGCTGCAGTTGCATTGGCAATGACAGTTGCAGCAACAGCAGGGCTATGCTCTGGCTGTTTGCTGTGTCTACTTCCCATGGACTGCCTGCTGCTGGCCATGGACCCGCTCGGCACGTCCAGACTCTTGGATTGTTTCTTGCTCCTGGCTGCAGCCACACAGTCGCTGTCGTAGTGATCAGACTGACGTCCACTGTCCGCAGGCAAGGATGGACCCGCGTGAAGACGAGCTCTCAGGGCATAGTCACCTACAGCCGGTTCTCCAATCGAATATGCACAACAAGGCTTGATGGCTGACGCCCAGATGGAGTTTGCTAGGGTCACTACTGCCGGGCCTGAAGCTGATAAGCTGCTGTGAAGATCACATGTGCAGAGTAGAGTCAAACGAAAACTATACGGTGATGAGCAATGCCGCAGCCCTCCGTGTCATTGCTGTGATTTGCACATTCCGCGGACAATAATGCAATGCTAGAGCAACACCAGGTTCCGAACGCTCCGATCAGCGTTCAAGCACAGCACTCAGTTCTCGACAGTACGGTAAGCTTACGCCGTCGCTTGGGATGCGAAGCGTCGGGTATTCAATCAGAGACGAGCAGGTGAAAACAAACATATGGCGCCGGCCGGAGCACAAAGCTACTACAAAGAACCCAGGCAAGGATCAGCATCAAAATCTGTCAACGAGCCGCTTGCGCAGAAGCCGAGGTCGCATCAGAAGTCTGACACTGTCTGCAGAAGCTGCAAGTGCACTGGCGCACAGGCAAAGCGCGAGCGAGCCGACCTTCCGGGTGACGTGCAGGCAGAATGACAACTAAGCAACGTGACGTTCCACCCGCAGTTCTCAGTGCTCGAACAGCAAGCACACAAACCCTTGGGGTTTTGGCTAGCCCGTACTTACTTTTGACGTGTTGCCACATCTGGGGTACTTAAGAGGCCACAGCTGAAGGTTCACCATATCTGCACTTGGCATTGTGCTCGGAGCGAAATGACAGCTGGTCCAAGAACGGCCTGCTAAGCCAAAGCCTTGTGGCGGTTTAGCAGGTTCGTCTACTCCAACAAGAAGGCTGGAGGATCTACGACAGAGAAACGCACTGCAATACCATGCAGCAACCACAGTGCAGTGGGGCGTTTGTTTACAAACGAAGCCCCCGTTAGCGGGTTCCAGGCGATAGCCACTGCACTGTGCGCTGTGTATACGACTGACAAATTCCCCAGCAACCCAGGTACATTCAAAGGTAAGTATGTGCTTGGGTTTGCTGTGATTGGTTGTATGTGGCAGGCTTGCATTTCCCTAGACTGCTGCCAAATGCCACTGACATATTGCATATGCGTAGCCTGGACCTTTTGCAAGGAAATACAGCTTGGCCACTAGTTGAAAACCCATGTCGCTGTCCTTTGAAGGTCCTTGCGGTGCGTACCAGTGGTCTGCATCTGGGTCGCCAGTGTATGGGTGGCGTTGTTGGTCTTCTATATATGAGTATACATTGTGCCATACACGTGATCATGCAGCATAATAACGGGTCAGTATGCTGCATTAGTAAGGCAGTCTGATCACAACTATCAGTAGAGAATATTGTCTATAAGATATCTAGAACATGTAGCGGCTTTGACTGTGAAACCCCTGTCTCACGGCGTCAGGCACATGCCATTCCTGTGTATGACTGACGCTTCTGAGGCCTTTCTGCTTACCTTGTGCTGATCTCATGCATTGCGTGAGGTCACATGAAGCGGCTTTCATGCCTGGAGTACAAGACCCTGCTTTATTCTCTGCACCACAAAGCCACATGGTGAACATGGTCTTACAGGATACTCGCCATCATTGCTACATCTGGTTCCGGAGCATCAATGGGCAAAGGGGGTCCAAAGCTTTAAGAGTGCAAAGCCTGAAGGGTTACAGAAGGCAGCAAAAGCCTAGCGCAGCTGCAGTGCGAGCCTGATGTTGCGCACAATGTAGCTGAGGGTGTCAGTCCTCTTGTAGAGGAAGTAGCAGTGTTGTCAGCTCGTGTCGAACACCTTCTTACAACAGTTTTCTTATCTGATCAAGACGCTGAAGTAGTAATTGCTCACTCTGACGAATACGAGTGGGCTCACTGTCTTCTTTCCTGCATTCAGCTGACCTTGCTGGTCAGCATTCCCTCATGCATCCTGCCTGTGGTGACCTATCCTCTTGCTTGCAGCACTACCATGCTCATAAGACTTCTGATTCTTCTGCTATTATTGGGCAGCCTGATGTGTCATTGCGTGATGCACAGCTTTTGCAGGATTACCCTAGTAGTGTTGCATTGTTTGTTCCTACTTCTGATGACACAGAAGGTGCATATGATGCACATGTTTATTATGCTTCAACACAGGTGATTGACAGTGCATGTTCTGTGATTTGCTCTTTGGACTATGGAAATTCAAGCCAGTGTGTCTATTGTTTGTGCTTCAGTGTTGATGGGCTCTTGTTTTACTCTCACCTTGATGTCTGCGGCATCTGCTTGGAGGATGGGGATAGCAGTGAAGCAGCGTGTGGACTGGACCTTTTGCAAGTGGCTGTTGCCGAAGGTACGGCCTGTTCTTCTGTGGGCACTTGCAAGGTATGCCTCAAACTGCTGCATTTTCAGCTGATACTGTGTGTCAAGTTGTTGAGCTTGCTAATGCCTATGAAGTCGTCCTAGGTGAGGACTGGCTCAACAAGCGCTGTGCTACTTGGGCAACAAGTGTTGTGCCAAGCAGTGTTGGCAAGGTTAATAAGTCTCCAGGTTGTTACCCTGTTAATTAACGCATTAACTGAGGTTGATACCCTCCCGCGGGTGGATTTGCCTCATTCTGCAGTGCAGGTTAATAAGTCTGGGGTTATCAAATCTGTTATTTGAATTATTAAATGAGGTTAATAGCCACCCCAAAACTTATTAAGGGTAAATCAACCAACACTGGGGCCAAGGTTGGGCTACACCTTGCTGCCAAGTGATGCTGATTCTGCTGGACCTGCACAAGCAGAATCTGGCTGATAATCTGGTGCACATGCTGCGCCTTTCACTGCTGTGCAGGCTGGTTGTGCAATGGCTCGTGGCTGTGTTGCATTTCCTTGCTGTATAAACCGACGCACAACCCAAGTTTGATGCATCCTGTGCTGCTGCGGCTGGTCGCATTGATAACAGTCCTGATCAGGTTCCTGAGGCTGAACTGAATAGTGTCTTGCACGACTTTTGCTGACAGGTTCCTGGACTCCTACCTGCTGGTCTGCCACCGGATTGCAATATTGGTCTCGCCATTCCTCTTGAACCTGGTTCTTAACCACCATTCAGGCCTAGGCTGAGTCCTAGGAGGTTGGCCGAGGCTGAACCCCAGATAGCTGACCTCATTGCACATGGTCACGTGACGGACAGCTCATCACCCTACTCATCACCAGTTCGGTTTGTTCAGGAACCAATGATGGGTCGTTGCGCATGTGTGTTGACTACGGTGGTTTGAACACGCTTGCTGTCAAGAACAAGTATCTGTTGCCTGGGGTTGTCGACTTGCGTGATTAAGTGCAGGGTTTCAAGGTGTACATCTTATGCATATGTTCTCCTCCCCGGTTAACTGCAGGGTTTCAAGGTGTACATCTTACAAACATGTTCTCCTCCCCGGATTTGGCTACTGACTATCATCAGATATGGACTCTGCCAGAGGACATGCTGAAGACTGCTTTCTCCTCTCCTATGGGCACTTTGGGCACTATCAGTTCAAGGTGCTGTCTTTTGGTTTGACTCAAACACATGCAACTTTTCAAGCTGATGATTGACAACTTCAGGTCATACATTGGCAACTTTGTTCTTGTGGACTTAGATACCTTAGTGTCCAGCAAACCCGCTAAGGAACATGCTGAGCATTTGCGTTTGGTGCTGCAGCTTCTGCGTGAGCATGAGCTGTATGCAAAGCACTCTATGTGTCCACGCAATCAGCCTGAGCTTGAGTTCCTGGGTATTATTGTTGGCTCTGAGGTCACTCCCAAGAAACTGCTGTGGTTAGGGGATTGGGCCGTGCCTTGGAACCTGTCTGGTTTGCGTATCTTCTTAGGTCTGACTACTTCCGCAGATTTATGCAGGGGCTGTAGTAACTTGGTGGGGTCTCTGACTACCCTGCTGCCGAGGATGTTCCGTTTTGCATGTACTGCAGATTGTCAGAAGGCTTTCAAGAGCGTCAAGATCGCTCTCACCGCTGCGCCTGTCTTTGTGATGCCCGACTACAGTAAGCCGTTTGAAGCGGTGTTTTTTTGCAGACGTATGTGGTTTCAGGATTGGGGCTACATTGCTGCAGGAGGAGAGCACTGTTGCTCCCTTTGTGACGATAATCTTGCTGCGTTCAAATTTGAGGTGGTGTTTGAAATTGAGAAGCTTGCTGCGCATTCTGAGACCATCTGTTGCCAGTTCTCACCTGCTGAACGGGATTCACTCTGTTGGTGAGCAGGAGTTGCTGGCGGTGGTTCATGCCATGAGGCTGTGGCGCGGCTAATTGGAGGGGTTCAGTGCAGAAATGTTCACTGTGGTGATTGACCACAACCCTATCACTTTTCTGCAGAGTCAAGCTTCTTTGTCTAGAGGACAGAGCAGATGGTCTGAGTACCTGCGGATGTTCACATACAGCTGGCAATGCAGATCAAGAGCAGCAGAAGCAATGTAGCTGATCCTGTGAGCAGATACCCTGGTGTTGTCAATGCTGTGTTGCTGGCTGTTGGTCCTGAGGCTGCTTGCAGGTCTAATCAGACACATATAATTACAATTTCCACAACCATTGCAGCAGTGTGTTTCAAGTGTGCGGCAGTACTTTGCAAGGGATCAAGACAGCAGCTGGCCTACCAGTGGAAGCAGGCCGCTGGGGGATACAAGGTCAGGGCTCTATATTTGTTGAGGCGATGGGCACTGTTGCTGCTGTGATGCATAGTCAGGTAAGCAGACCTGGTTCAGTTGTCACTGAAAATGAACCTGCATTGCTAGCTGGAGCTGATAATGACTCTGAAACACAGGAGCCTTTGCCTGTGTCTGACTTGTCTGATCTCCAAGAGCGCTGTGCTGCTGCTTATCAACGAGATCCTGACTGTCAGAATGAGTCAAGGGTTGGTAAGTATATAAAAGGGCATGACTTATGCTGGATACCTGATGGTAAACTTGCAGTTCCTAATGCTGACGCTTTGAGGCAAGAGCTTTTGTCTGAGATGCATGACTCCCCTTATGCTGGACACGTTGGTGTAAATAAGACTAGCAAGGCTGTTGTGCGCTTGTATTCCTGGCCCAGCATGACACAGGAAACTGAGACTTATGTAATCTCATGTCCTTCTTGTCAACAAAGTAAGCCAATGAACCAGAAATCTGTTGGTCTGTTGCAACTCTACCAGTGCCTAAGCGGAAGTCGGGTAGTGTGAGTATGGATCTCATCACTTCTCTGCCTGAAATCTTAAGTGGTAGTTTTGCTATTGTGATTTTGTTGACAGGCTGAGTACAATGGTTCACTTGGCTGCTGATAAGACGGCCATTAGTGCTGAGGGTTTTGCACACCCGTTTAGGCATGATATCCTCAGATTGCATGGCATACCCTATGAGATTATGGGTGATTGTGATGGACGATTTACAAGCAAAATATGAGGGAGGTGTGTGGCGTGTTGAACATCAAGCGAACGATGTCAATTGCATACCACCTCCAGTCTGATGGCCAACCAAAATGGCGAATCGATTTTTTGGAGTAGATGTTGAGGCACTATGCGCATCTCTTTCATGCAGGTTGCGATGCTCATCTGGATATGGCTGTGTTTGCAATACATGACGCATGGCATAACTCTGTGCAAAGACCTGCCTTCATTTGACCTATGCGCAGCATTCCTTGAACTTCCTCAGCTTACAAAATCACTCCCATCTGCCTGTTGCAGCAGAATTCACCAAACAGATGCAGGAAGGCAGTGGACGTGCTATGGAGTGCCTAAAGCGTGCCTAGGATAGGCAGAAAATCTATGCTGATCAAAACCGCCGAGAAGTCACCTTTGTCATTGGTGACGGGGGGTGCTCCTTGATACAAGGAATTGGCGCGCACATGGTGCTGGAACTCCAAAAGTAACGCCAAGGTACATTGGACCACTGAAGGTGCTAGAGAAAGTTGGTAAGTGGGTTTGCAGTTGCCTGCATCATGAGGGTTCATGATGTCTTCCATGTGTCACTGTTGACTGCCTGCAAGGGGTGGCAGGCAGCCGCCCCCACCTCCTGCTTTCCAGTTGAACAAACAGATGGTGCACAATGTCGCCTGAATCCCAGACCGTTGCCGTGGCGATCGTAAAAAGTTGCCAGAGTTTTTGGTCAGGTGGGAAGGCTGCTCCCCTGGGCACAATTTTGATAGCCAAAGGCAAACTTCATGCGCTCTGACCTGATTCAGGGCTACTGGGATTATGTTGCATCATGTGATCAGCACACTTTGCAACAAGCAAAGCAAAGTCAGTCAGTCTTTCTTGCTCCCTTGCCGATGTTGTACGTGCAGCCAAAACATGTGTGTGTCTTTGTTGAATCTGGCCAGACATCAGTCATAAGCAGCCAATGTGTTGCTCTGTTGTTGCAACTTCTCAGTACGACTGTGTATGTACAGTACACCTGTGTATGTACAATGGCATTGGTGGTGCATGTAAGTGCTGTGCAACTGAGCACTGTCAACTGAATGTCTGACTGATGCCAGTCTGTGTATGTTGGCAATGTCAACTGTTTGTAAGCATGCTCTAAGCCATTCCATGCGGATGAATTTTGCTGCCTTTGAGATGAGCTACCTCAATGACTGGTGAGATTGTCACCTCTGTGCTTTGAATGGTGTTAGAAACCTGTGTGTGCGTGTGAGTGTGTTTGTGATTGATGTACAACAATGTGTATGTGCACACTGGGGCAGCCGTGTGTCACATCATGTCTTGCAAGGGGCTTCATGGGCCGATCACTCATTAAATCTTGAGTGGGATGTATAGCTGCTGTTTTTCTGTCACTCTGACAGTGTACACTTGTATGTTGAGCTAACTGTGGGCATCTTGGCACTTGCGTGGGAAGCAATTGTAGCGTCCCTGACCACACAACACCTGTGTTACACTATAAGGCACGTGCCAATGCCATGCGTTAGGTCACCGGTATATGACCAATGCTTCTGAGGTCTTTCTGTTTACATTGTGCTGATCTCATGCATTGCGTGAGGCTACATGAAGTGGCTGCCATGCCTGGAGCACAAGACCCTGCTTTGTTCTCTGCACCAACAACTCGTGTTGTGAACACGGCCTTACAGGATATTCGCCATCAATGTTACAGTATATGTCAAAGATCACGACATAAAGAGTCTACTGCCAACATCAGCATGCGCATGTGGAAGGCGGCTGATATGGTGCAGTGCCTTACAGGCAATGAAATCGAAGGGGACAAAGTGATCCTTGCCATAAGTGCCATTGCAATAATAGTAGTTACAATGATGATCACGCTACACGTATAGACAGTCATGCCTGGATTTTCACCCAGAAAACACTTCGTAAGCTGCTGTGTCTGTGAGCACTGCCAGTGAACAGAGGTTTGACCGCCTGCATTGCCTCCAGGCAGAAATCAATAGACATACCTAGGGCAACATTTTGGTAACATGACTGGGCCTGGCAAAGAATAAGTAAGTTTCAATCAAAATTGGAAGAACATGCAAAGTAGCTAGACTGTCTTATCGGGTACAATGGCAGCTAGAGTTCTTTGGCATGTACTTTCGATGCCACCTAGCATTTGATTTAATCCTCACCCTAACCCTGACTGCATATGCCTAGACAGCAAGGGGCACACCTTTTCTTAATGAATAAGTCCAAACAAATGCTGTCAATACTGCTATATGCCAGCTGCAAATAAATAGTCAGCATTGATGCTGTCAAACATACCAAGCTGAGTAACTCAGTAGCGACGCAACAGCTTGGCGCTCATTGTTCTGATGACGCCAGGAAGAACCATGGTGAGCATGGTCTTAGGGCTGGTGGCAGGCCCAAAGACAACCTGAAATGAAGGCCTGGCCTTAACAACTTTCCACCATGCTTGCAGGTTTGGGCGGCAGGCCAGCTCTGCCTTAGTTTGCTTTGCCTGCTCCACCAACAAGAGAGTACATGTCAGCATAACATCTGCTGCGCTGTATGAGTCTCCTGCCAGGAAAGTCGACTTGCTGAGCTGCGCCTCGGCTGCATCCAACAGATCAACGAGCTTCTTCTGGTTGTTTGCCACCGTTGTAGTGCACTTGGTTGATTGCTCTGCAGTCAAGGAACAAATGTCAGCCCCCGTATATGTAAGCTCAAGCTTGTGTCGCCTAATAATTGCAGTTCTCATGAGGAACATTACAAGCAGACAGGACATGATTGAGCTTGAGTACAGCAGTGTGATATACAGATGAGTAAATGTATGTGCATGCCTGCAATGCAACAATGCAAGCAGGCAGGGAATGCATGGACTGTTGCAGCATGTATTGTGTCAGTGTGATGCAAAGTAGACAAAGTGCCTTGCCTGTTTGTCTGTAGACAGCAGCAGCGTTTGCATAGGCCTCTGCTAATGCAGGATATTGCTTCTGCCGAGATTCTGCAAGCTGGACCTTGTACGCATTGACTGACAGCACCAGCCCTTTCAGTGTGGAGTCATGTGCAAGGCTATACAATGGTCCATTCCAGGAGTCAAAGTCGTCCACCCACTTCTTCACCAAAGTAGCATTACTGGCATCCCCCCTTCCAGACAGGTTGTATGAGTTGAGTACGATGTCCTTCGACTGGGTGACGATCTTCCTTCCGCCGTTTTGCAGACTAATGACCAAGGCTGGCACGGTTCCGCTGGAGTTGACATCCTCAAGGAAGTCAGGTGCGAGATTATCGCCTGCTAAGACGTTGATGCTTTTGACCGTGTAGGGCACGCCGAACTCCTCCAACGCCAGCCGTGCCTTCTGTGGGTTATGGAGAGGCGCAAAGTAGTACAAGACGCATGTTGAACTTGCCATAGTTGACGCGCGATTCAGAAGGCAACAGGCTGTGTCTGCAGATAGTAGAATAGAGCAGCAATTGATTAACAACAGAAGCAATAGGACTTCGGCGAGTTGTGCATACGACTCTCACTGCAGCTATATATATGCAGCTGCATGCCTATGACAACATGAGCCTATCGCAATGCATTTCGTCATGCCGCTAGCTTCGTATCGCGCTGTTGCGCCCCGGCCATGGTAGCTTCAAGTTTGTCATCTGTATGACTACCGGCTGCTGCCAGGGTCGGCAAATCACTAACAAAGTTATCGTAAGCAGAAGAAGGTGTAACGATATAGACGGGACACGTGCGGGGTGCTGCGGGTCACGGTCAGTCTAGCC
>BDIU01000466.1:159-63821 GCA_002118135.1 Trebouxia sp. TZW2008
CAGATTACTAGGATGCTGAGCACTGCAGACACGTGGTGCAAAACTTTCTGGGGGGACTGTACACCATTGTCACAGCAACCCTAGTTCCAAAGATTCTTGTCCGTTGCTAGTCACAGGTTCTTGTCCGATGCTAGGCACACATCGTTGCCTGCAAAACCGACCTGAGGAAGTGACTCACTTACGTACATGTCGCGATCTGACCAACAAACATGTGGCGCAGGTGTGTGGCGTGTTTTCAATGGCAATGAGATTGGCATCCTGCTCGCGCACTGGATGTGGTGCTGCTGGCAGCGGGACCATGAAGAAGATTCGGCAGGCTGCCTGGCCATGCTGGCCTCTGCTGTCTCCTCCAAAATGCTGCAAGCCATGGCCAAGGTCCACACCCCTTTGATGTAACACATGCTGACAGAGTTGTTGGCTGCTGTGACTATACCACTCCATAACTGCATTTGCCATGAACTGTCTGCAATTGCAGCTTGTGAGGGGGCTGTCTTGTCAGTGATGCAGTGAGCCGCTGACGGCTGCAATGTCTGTTGAGGTAAAGTGCATCTGTTCAGTATCTGTATTGTATCTGTTCAGCGTCTACATTGCATCTGATCAGCATCAATGTTTGCAACTCTGAGCTTATGCATCTCGGTGGCAAAGGCAATTGCTGGGTCAAGTGGTCAGCAGCAATAGTGCTTGTGACTGGCTCAACATGTCAAGTCTGATGTGATGGCAGCTGCTGCTTCTTTGCTGCACACATGAGGACTGTGTGTTCACGTCTCGAGCCTTAACAAGCTTTAGGGGTGGTTACTACGCCACTAGTTGGTTTGATCAATCTCTCACTTGTCCCACGATGCAGTCACCATGCACTGGAAACCCTCAGATGGGAGGTCAGCAAGTCCATTCCTACACTAGACAAACATGTTCATGATCTAAGGACTTGTTGATTGGGCCAACACTGCAGAACCTAAGAAGTGACTGATTGCGCCAACATTGCAGGAGGAGGGGTTCAAGTTTGAGGAGACCCTGACAGGATTCAAGTGGCTGGGCCACCAAGCACTAGAGCTACAGCACACCGGTTTCACTCCCCTCTTTGCCTTTGAAGAGGCTATAGGCTACATGTTCTGCCCCACCCCCACCAGCATCAGGGACAAAGATGGGGTGGCTGCTGCTGTCATCTTTGCAGAAATGGCTGCTGACCTGCAACAATGGGGATTGACTGTGGCTCAGCAGCTTGACACGCTCAGAGATTTGTATGGCTACTTTGAGACGCGGTCTAGCTATTTCACTTCAGACAAACCGGCTGACATTCGGGCTGTGTTTGAGCAATTGCAAGCTGATGGGAACTACCCCAAGGTGATGGCCAGACTTTTGAAGGGTGCTCTGAAAGCTGCATCTGACTGTTTAAATTGACGTTTGCACATGAACATTGTTGGAGACTTGGCTTCTCAAAGCTTCATGCTGCCAGTGGAGTTTGAGCAATTGTGAGCAAAGACATCACCATGTTGATTTGTCCAGCAGATTGTCGACAAAGGGCATGTATCACTTTTTGACACATGCACTTGCTTGAGTTTCCTTACTACCTGAACTGTTGCAAGCACTGGCAGGAGTTGACGGTGGTACATGACTTTGACTGTCCTTTGGTCCCTTCAACATGGTTGCTGTTGCAGACACTGGCAGGAGTTGAGATCACAGCAGTGCGTGACTTTGGGTCTGGGCTGGACACTGCCCAAGCTGACCGGCAATGCAAGCTGCCCTGGCAAAAGGGCGACCTCATGCTCACCTTCACTCTGGACAATGCCCATACTCTCACACTCAGAGCCAGTGGCACTGAGCCAAAGCTCAAGTACTACCTAGAGGTGAGCTGCTATCTGTGGCAAGTCACAAGTTTTGCCCTGTTGCTTGCAAACTTGGGCTGCTCCTACTCAAGCAGCTCCACAAAGCAGCATAGCATAGTTTTCCCTTGTCTGTCTTGTCACCTCCTCAGACTCAGCTCACAAGCTGTTTCACTGACGCATTCCCCCCTCAATGAGGTTTGAAGCGTTAAGCAGTTGTTTGTGAGAGTTGAGAGGGCACTGCTTGAGCACATGCTCAGGGCAAGCTGTTCACGTGTCAGGGCATGACTTGCACATTTTCATGCAGGTGTTAAGTGAAGAGGATGCTGCAATTGCTGTGGACTTGGCTGACAAGCTGGAAGCGGCCGTTGCCTCTGAACTTGTTTTGCCAGAGAAGCATGGCCTGTTGCCAAGCCCAAACAGTCTGCTCACAGCACAGATTGAGTAGGAAGGCATGAAAGCTCAAGGCTGCTTTGGATGGCAGACACTTCCTGCAGCTTGCAGAGCATGCAGCAGTCTGGCTCAAAGTGTCCAGACGTTACCCTTTTGTCCAAGCTTTGATCAGTCAAAGCTTTGACTTTAATCGACCTTTCCTGTACACAACTTGGTGTTATATCTAAGTTTGGGTGCAAAAGGATCTACTGGTAAACATGAGGGGTGCATGTGTTCGCATGCGCACACTTGATCATGCTTCAGCCCTGACGCAAGCGCTGATGATGCTAAAGCTGAACAGCCAAGAATACCATACTGACAGTAAACAATCAACATACGATTTGTACATGACCTTTCGCCCACATCAAATGACGAAATGTAACACATGACACAGATCTGCAGTGGTGCTGGAAATCATTCGGAATCTTTGCTGTCCTTGTCAATTGTTTCTATAGACCAGCCCTGACCAGCTTGCGTGCCATCAAAGTGGACAATGGTGGAATGAAACTGCTTCAGAGCAGGTCTATGCGCAATGGACAGCATTGTGATGCCTCGCTTGACACATGCCTCGTACAGCTTTGCCTCGCCATCTGCACTCACCTTCACAGCAAATCACTTTCATTGATTGTATGCCAAACTCGACTGCACAAGCAGCAGAACGCCTTGAGCTTGTGCAAGCACAGGCTCAAGACAGTCAGTCATCATGACTCATCAACATTTACATGCTTGCTAGTGAATCTAGCAACCCTGCTGTGACCCTGCTAAATGCATACAGAATGGCACTCGACAAAGCAATACATTGTGCCATCAGCACCAGCAAAGCAGGTTTTGACAGTGCACAAAGCACCGCACAATGTAACAACAGCATGTAAGTAAGGCTGGTGGGGTAGAAGCTTGTGGCAAAATGACACTCAAGTCTTTTCGTGCTCAATTTGAGCAGACAGGCAGCAATGTGCCTACAGTAGCAGCAGGGCAGGGGATGAGAGTGAAAGGTGCACTGCGAACAGAAGACAGATGCAGGTAAATGGTGTGTGGACTCACAGCTGAGGTGCACTCATCAAGGATGGCGTAGGTGGGGTTGTGGAAGAGCAAGCGGGCCATGGCCAGACGCTGCTTCTCCCCACCACTCAGGGTCTCAGACCAGTTCTGCACCTGATCCCACCCCTTGCCCCTGCACACTAGCCACCAATGTCAGCATCAATAATATCACAGACAGAGTGCCTACTGATGCAATATATAGCAAAAGCTATCTTTGCCTTGGTAGGTGCAGCTGGTTTGTGCCCTGTGACGGTAATCGCGAGCAAATGTACGCCTCAGCTGGTGAGTTGAGTGGATCTGATGGTGTCTGCAGCTGAGATCATAGTGAAGCTGTCTGTGCTGTCTGTTGCGCTGCCGCTGTCGGTCACGAGTGATAATGCACAGGCAGTAATCCACGTGATTTTATGAGTGTCTACCTGAAAAAGACACCAGAAACATGGCCTTGGTAGGTGCAGCTCACTGCACCTGACACAAGCCTCAAGGCCAAGGTAGACTTGGCAAGGTGTGCGTTGTGTTTATGGGCAGCGTAATCGAAGGCATGCTGCAGCTGTTGACACGCATGGCTGTACAACACTGATGCTGACAGCAAGCCAAAGGCAGAAATGTGATGTAGACTGGCAGGAGGGCAGTGCACCTGGAGAGAAGGTAGTCCAGCTCGACAGCTTCCAGGCAGGCGTCCAGCTGCTCCTCCAGTTCCTGCCCACTCAGCCGCACCCCAGCCAGATGTGCAAACCTGCACCAGGGCATAACACATCCTGCTTTGCATGGTCACAGGGAGCACAAAATATTGAAAGTGCATGGACACAAAATGAAGTGTCAGGATCAGTTGCATCACATCCAAAAAGCAAGCAGAGGTGCGAACATGTGCTTGCTGTCAAACATGACAAGTTTCAATAGTTTGCTGCAGCAAGCTTTGCTTTAGGCAAGCAGAAGGGCGTGCAGGGTGGCCTTTTTGGTGCTGGTGTGTGAACGCGCAAGGTGTGGTTCAATCAACTGCAAAGGTCATGGTAGCCAGTGGGGCTTTGCAGAGTGGCATACTTGGCTTTGGTGTGTTTGGGGGTGGTTTCCCAGACGAGGCGGGGCGGCTGAGGGTAGAGCAGCTGGTCCCTGAGGCTGCCGCTGACCAGGTAGGGCCGCTGGCTCAGGTAGAACATGCCGCCTTGCTCTGGCACTGTTATGCTGCCAGCCTGCACAACCAAAGCATCCAGCAGGGTCACAGACTCACCAGCAAGCATACAGATAATGACGGTGAAATTAGTGATGCACACCAGCAACGCCACAGGCAACCAGCTCGGGCAGATGATTGTAATGACCAGCTTGACAAACAGCAGTGTGCTGAGCATATTGTGGTTTGACATTGTGGGCGGGCTAACGCTATAACAGACCAAAAGACTGTCATGGAGCAACTTATGACAATGCAGTACTTATTGTGGAATATGGTGGAGCATTTGTGTTTCTCATGATTGGCATCTCAATGTACAGCATGACCACCCAGATGCTGTCAATCAGGGTAATGACGTTAAGGTACCAAGATGACAGGAAGCAGGGCTGTAATGCATTCGCTTAGAAGGCAGACAAATGTGCGGGCTGGGGTGCAGGGTTTTCAGGGGTGTCAGGTCTACCTGCAGGGGCCAGAGGCCTGCCAGTACCCGGAAGAGGGAGGATTTGCCGCTGCCATTGGGGCCCATGATCATCACACTTTGTCCGTGTGGCACTGTGAAGCTGAGCTGGCGCACCAGCGCAGTGCCGTCTGGTGAGTTCAGAGCCACCCTGCATGCAGCACAACGCCACAATTGCAGCAATTGTGCCTGCCAAGCTGAAGCATGACAGCTGTTGGGCTGCTGCCTTGCCCTCCAGCCAGCGTGCGTTAGTTGGCTGGTACACAGGCTCATCAGCAAGACAGCTGGCCACAATGATGTGCATTTGCACTGCAGTCAATGTCAATGCATATCAGTGAATGTACAGTGTTTGAACGGCATTGTCGCGCATAACCATGCGTGATGTACATATGAGTACAGCCAGATCAGGAGAACTAGTGGGATCACAAGCCAGGTTGAGGCGCACTTGTCAAAGGCGATGGTATTGCCATGCTGGCGGTTGGCAGGACGCAAGTTCTCATCCGGCTCTTCCCCTGACCCGTTGAACTGGAGCTCCTTGCTGCTGACATTGCGCAGGTACAGCTCCCTGTGGGTGGTCAGAGGGTCCCCAGTGCTCAGCTTCTTCACCTGTTTTGCGCAAGACCGCTCAGTATGCTGCCATTGGATTGCACAGGATAATGTCATTGCGCAAATACAGCCCTCTGTGGACTTTCAGAAGGTCCCCAGTGGTCAGCTTCTTCAGCTGTTTTGCACAAGGCTGCTAAGTAGCAAGCTAACAGTTGAAGGCAAGATGAGAAGCACAGCAGCATATATTTCAGAAATTACAGCATCATGTAGATACACAAGACAGTCAGTCAGGCCAGCAACTCGCTGCTTTAGCAACAGGGAAAAAGATTGATGTTGACCTTAGGAAGGACCAGCAAGCGATCTGCTGCTGTAGCACAAGATCATCAAACAGCTAAGTGCATCCATTGATGAAATGCCAGCAATGCTGCTCATGCTGACTCAGTTCAAGAATCAGCATTGCCTTTCTGAACTTGATGCAGAGCATGAGAGGACAAGCACATAAGACGTAAATGGAAAGACTTGAACAACAAATCTAACAAGCACCACAGGCACCTGAGTTGACAGCAGATGACACTTTGCAAGTAGCAGAGGAGCCTTTAAGTACAGGATGATAAGTGAGGCAGCGCGCAGGCCGAGGTGTGGCAGGCACAGAGGCTGTTCAGGACAAGGTGTCATGTGAGGCAACATGCAAGACAGATGAGGTTCAAAGTGTCATTGTCTGTACATCTTCCTGTCAGGTCTTTTGGGGAGTAAACCAATATTGCAATGTAATGTCATGTCAATGGATGTCATGCAAAGTGGGCATGAGTTGAAGCAGGACCTGTTCCAGCAGCTCAGAGACTCTTGAGGTGTGGCCAGCCAGGCCAGTGATACGCTTGTAGACCAGCACTAGGTCCCCAATGCCCTTGCTGGTGTTCTGCAGCAGCCGCATGCTGCGAATATAGTCCTGGGTGATGTCATCCTGCTTGCCGCGCAGCCCAGGCTCTTTCAGGTACATGGGCGCTGCGTACACCAGCAGGGCCACCACGCTTGCAAAGTACTTCACAAAGTACCCGTCAAACACCTGCAGCACAACTGCAGTGTCAAAAGCTAGCTGAAGTGATGTTGTGCTAGGTGTGTGATCTGTATTGTAAACTGCAAATCAGAGGAGCTTTGATGAGTGTTGCACGATGATGAGGAAACACAGAGGGGTCACGCACATGCAGGCACTGCTTTCAATCACGTTGGACTGCTCTGGATTGATATTCTTCTGTCGAGATCTCTTGAAATGCTTTTGGCTGCATCATTGCAAGGGTGTGCAGCATGTGCTTGACCGTACTCAGTAGCTTGACACTAGCACATAGAGGTTGATTTTGAACAACCTGCTGCTCAGCAGCCACGGCAATTTGCTAGGACACGACAGGAAGGGACAGTCACCTGCTGGACAAAGCGCTGGAAGGCCGACAGCTTGTTGTGGCGCAGCAGGCGGTACAGGTGCTGGTTCAGGATGACCTGCTCTGCTGCACCTGAGGGTGGATCATTGTAAGCTATCTCCTCTGCATGAGCCACTAGCCTCTGCAGTACACCTCTCATGGCGTCAGCAACACCAACAAATGCAGTCAGATCAGGGAGCAAGCATGCTGGTTTTGCAGCAGCACAGGCCACATGCAAGCAGCACATGCTGACAAAAAACGCCTTGCTTGACACACACTGGTGAAGCTGAAGAGACATTAGGTGCTGCAATGCTACATGTGTACATTTGTGCTTGCAGCCTCAACATGTGTTGCTTGCATGTTGCATGTGCTGCAAAACCAGAAACATTTTGGAGGCACACAAGTGTATCAGCAACAAGCTGCTATTGCATTGAGTTGCGCTCAAGTTATTAGCAGCTGTGGCTAATGTCATAGTGCACAGGCAGATCTAGCAAATGGGTACTATGATGACCCAGCAAGCACTGACCTGATGCGCAGCTCGGAATCCTCCTGAGAGGCTGGACTCCTGGGCAGTCATGAGGGCCAGAGGGGGGCTCAGCTTGCGCAGGGCCCCAGCAGATAGCAGGTAGTAGGTGTACAGCGCCAACTGTCCCTTGTACCCCATGCTGCGGGACAGGCTCCGAGTGAACAGAATCACATCCAGCAATGGCTGCAGCATTAGCAGTAAAGATGACTCTGAGGTTCCTGAGAGCGTCAGCGCAAGGCAGGTAATAGGTGTACAGTGCCAGCTGGCCCTTGTATCCCATGCTGCGGCACAGGCTCCGCGCGAAATGAACTACATCCAGCAATGGCTGCAGCACCAGCAGTACAGATGAATCTAGGCTTCCTGAGGCCTTTGACAGATAGAAGGTAGGAGGTGTACAGCGCCAGCTGCCCCTTGTAACCCATGCTGTGGGACAGGCTCCGAGTGAACAGGATCACGACCAGCAATGGCTGCAGCACGACCAGTCCATCTCAGTTCATGCTTGTTATGCCTGTAACACAGGGGATGCCTTATTTTGTATGGCATCAGCTACACCTCTCTGCTTGAAGAGCTTGGTGCATAAAGCAGCCTGCCTTTGCAGTCCATGGATCACACTCAAACTTGTGTTTGGCACAACATTTGTTTCCATGAAGCAGGACACCCCATATCTGCAATCAGAGGTGACAATGACATCAATAACACAGCGAAACTCAAGAAGAAACAGTCAGGCAGATGCTAAAACACAAGAGATGTAGGGATAGCTTGCCTTGAAGGTGTAGCTGTACAGCTCGCTTATGTTATACGCAAACTTCTCCACATCCTCTGTGATGCGCTGATCTGCATTGGTCAGGCCTCCCAGAGTGGACGCAGCATAGTACGCTCGGTTGCTGCAGTACTGCTGATGCAGATGGTGCGATAGGCGACGCTGAAAAGCTATCTGAATCCTCTTTTGCATGTACTTGAGGCCGCTGTTGACTGCTGCTGCTGGAATGGCAACACCGGCAAAAGCGGCCAGCAGACGGGCAAACTGAGAGAAGTCCTGTTGACACACTGTGGCACGTCAGACGTCTTGCGAACAGGCATCAACTTGAGCCAGTGAAATTGCTACGGGTATGAGCGACAAGCGTTTTGCAAAAAGAAAGAAGTAGCTTTGGTTTGCATGCTTGAGCCAGCCAACAAGGCTCATCAAATGCGCCATGTGATAGCAATGACTGTGTGGTTGCCAAATTCAGGCAAGAAATGACACAGTGAAACACCTGCATGCTACTTGCACATGCACTTGCAAATCATGCATGCACTGAGAAGCTATAGCACCTGAGCGATGAGGTATCTGCCAGCGCGTGCTTCTATACGTGAGATGTAGTCTGTCAGCCATGTTCTGGATAGAAGGAGGCAGGCCTGGATGGCGATTAAACCAGATTCTTGTGAAAAAGCGCTTGGGACGCAGCTGCAACATACACAGTCTTGTCACGACATTGCTTGGCTCAAACTGTGTAGACAGGCTGCAGGGAGGGGTGGCTGCTTACATCTTCAAGATTGTGCGCAGCCGTTTGGCAAAGACTTCATCTACTGCTACTTTGGGGCGCTTAGTCTTGCCAGCTTCTTTCTGCTCAACTTCTGCACACAGACGTTGCTGTTCCTTCTGAGCACGCCTCACCTCCTGCTGCAGAGATTTTCCTCCTGCAACGGCGACTCCTCCTGTGAATATAGCAGCCTGCACACCAGTGTATTCTGTTGCTTGGGTCAAAACCTGAGCCTTCTTTGTGCCAGGTGTGACAATTGTGCTGTGAGAGCAAAATCAAAGCAGAGAAGTCTACCGCTAGGACCCTCTTTTGTGTAGGTGTCAACTGCTGCAGCAAAGCAGCTCCCATCCGAGTGGCACAACGTCAGATCAGCATAAGATCGGATCACTTCTCAGCTATGCAGGCAGGCCGGAGGCCTGCGAGCGCTGCCTGTTTGCTGTGCAGGAACAATGTGTCGTCCTCGCGCACGCCTGACTTTGTTGCAACGCGTGATAGACTACAGGTCTGGGCTGAGCCAACAGCTAACGCCCAACGTTTGCCTTGCATAAAAGTCAAACGCAAGGGCCACAAAGAAAGTGTCGAAAATCAGAGCTTCCTGCATCAAATTTGATGTCCAGCATATGCAGGTCACAACTGACACTGTGACCTAGGTCATGTTGTGGTCCGTGTGGGACGCACCCTGCAATAACATGAATGTGCTGCCAATGCAAGTGCATCATCACCAATCATCATGCACAATGACTCTGCTGAGCAATGCTGCCAAGGTCGGACGCTCATGTGGATCATGCACATACGCCAAATAGACCTCTGGCATGAAGCAACGGCTCAAAGAAAATAGTAACAGAGATCCAAGGGTATGCAACAACTTGACACAATGTCGTTGACCGGAACAACGCTTTTGCAAACTTCTTGAATAAATCAGAACAAAGGAACTTCATCTGAAAGAAAGCGTTTTCGGTACTCTGAACCTCTCGAAACGACAAAGAACACAGGGATTCCTGGAATGACATAATCTGGCTTGGACAAAATTTCTCCAAGCAGTGAAGCTTGTTTGACAATGCACCATTTGGAAGCTTTTGGCCCATATCGCTGTGGCGCAGCATCCTTCAAATCTTGTGGCCAGCCGCCATACAAAACCTGCAAGACAGAAACAGTCACATCTCATGAGCTTGACACGCATGCAACAGAAGTTCACTTGATGTACATCATGACTTTCAGGCAAGATGGCAACAAACGCATTAGAGATTGAGACTCAAAGGTCACTTCGGCATGAGAGTATCTGTGACACTACTCACACATCAACTGATGCAACAGAAGTTGCTGCCTGCACAGTAACAGCTACAAGTACATCTGGGGACAGCATACCAGATGCAGTGCAAAATGACCTCTACAAGTGCATTCAATGGCAACAGTCAGATCCCATGCGTGTGACATGCATACAGGAGCATTGCCTGATGGATGCTTCCATGCTCAGTCAAGATGCAGGACACACAATAGAGAACGCTGGCTGCATGGCCACAGCTACAGCTAGCAACAGCACATCAGGGCTAAAGCAGCTGAAGTCTACAAGCTGATCCAGTGGGAGGGGCTCGGCAGCATGGCTGAGATAGTATAGCCTGTCAGCACATGCTGAGCCAAGATGCACCAGTCACAACAGACATTGCTGAATGCATGGAGACAGCTACAGCTAGCAACAGCACATCAGGGCTAGTACAGCTGACCTCTACGAGTTGATCCAGTGGGAGGGGCTTGGCAGCATGGCTGAGATAGTATAACTCAAGCCTGTCACGCGTATAGGCATGATCCTCATCCCAGTCAAGGGTTGGTGCATCTGCTGAGAACATGATGTCCAGGTGCTGCTGAAGGCTGTCAGCTTCTGCAAAGTCCTCAACAGCATCTGTCTGCATGGTTTCTGGGTACACAAACATAACAGGCCAGTGCACCAACCCCTCGTCATCTACAACTGGCTTCCTGTCCCCTGCACAGACGCTTGCATCAGCTAGCTGATACATACAGCATGTGAAGACTGCCACAATCACTTGCAGGCTGTGAGCATCAATGGCAATACAGATTTTTTGGTATTACAAGGAGACTCAATACATCTTCTCTTTGTAAGAACACTGTGCTCTGACTGCAGCAAGTTCTGAGTAATGACAATTGAATGTAAGGATGCCTCTTTTGTAAACAGGGCAGTTGTCACTGAGAGAGAGACCTTACCGCAACATCAACAGACTAGCAAACTTACCTATGCTGAGCTGAGGCTTGCCAATCTGCCAGTTCCTCAAGCTGATGAGAGTCGTTGCTAGCTGACGTGCTGGCCCGCGCTTGGCAGCCTCCCGAGTTGCCCGCTCTTCAGTGCGCCGCTCTTCTGCTTGCAACTCGTGCAGTGCATCCTGCATATGCCAAAAAGGCTTTGTGAGGTCAAATTACGCATGATACCTGTCAGTACAAAAGCAAAGACTACGATTTGGACCGAAATCTCAGGATGATTACCCGCTTCAATCGCTCGAGCTCGGGTGTATCAGTCTCTAAGGCAAGTCCTTGCTCAGCCAGCATGACTGCCTGATCATACTTCTTGAGATTGAAAGCAGCCTTGGTTGCGCGGTAGCATGCCTGCAAACGCATTTGCACGAGATGTGCGTCTTTTGAACTGACATCAGATGGGACGCAAAAGTTGACATCTTGTCACAGGGCGATGGCGCAACAACAAGGTCTGCCTTGTTGATGGTAGCACAGTACATACCTTCTGATTATGGCCATCTAGTTTCAGGGCTGCAAGGCTGTCTTCCAACGCATTTCTGTCATTGCCCAGCAATAGATGCACATGCGCCCTATTGCTTAGAAGAAGGCTTTCAACGCGGCTGTCTCCACTATGTTCGTCTAGACCTTTACTGTATGCTGTGATGGCCTCTCGGAAGTAGAACTTCTTTCTGTGCTTCAAACCTGTCTTCAGGGCCTCGTTGCCTTGGTTCTGCATGACACACTTAGTCGCAAGCGGCCAGACAAGCCTGGGAGTGCAAAACACACCCTGTCGCAGGTCACCTTATGGCTCTCTGCCCTCTCTGCCGGCGTTTGTTCCTCTATCAAAGCGTTGATCGCAGCTAGGTCTGCGTTATTCTCGTTTTCGGGCATTTGATCCCAGAAAACTGCCGGCAATTCGTCTGACTTCAGAGCATTGTCTTGCATTTTTGATGGCGCAGACTGCGCCATCGTCATTCCCCGCAAAGCAAGCACGCAGCGCAAACTCCTTCAGGCCAACCGTGCTTTCGAGTGAAAGATGGTCGGTCAACCCCACCACCTTGGTAGCAGCAATGCAAAGTCAGGAACGAATCCCAGTAAGGAAACGGTCACCCGCACGCTGGAGTACCGGTGCTTTGAGCGCCATGCCAATGGCTCACTGCAGTGCTGCAGTCATGTTGGCGTTATGTGATGGTGTGATGCACATCACTAAACTCTGTTGGATTGGTTTGATCCTGCTATCGCAGCAATTGAGCGCTAGCCGTTGCCGCATCAATACCACTTGGATCTGTCCACAATCCTTTGACGTGCAACCTTGACGCACTTGCTTGGTTGAAAGGGCTTGCAGGCCGGCCCCGTGGCAAGCGCTCTGCCTTGATCACTCGTGTGTTTGTCAAGCTTTGACTCTTCCACAGCGGCGAGTACAGGCGGTCGACCCTTGCATGTTGGTGTATGGCACACCTGCGGAGCCTTAAGAGGTTGTTGCTGTGCGACCCGCCATGACAGCCGCTCACACAAGTGAGCGAAGGAAGACTGAGGCAAACCCTTACAACGTGCTCGCAGCACGTGCTGTTAATCGCATGGAGTGTCCTGAAGGACGCGGCTTTCCATGAGCTGCTTCAGCATTCCCTGCAAAGGCTGTGCTGTGCATGCACATCAACATTCAGCGCCTCAAGTCAAGCCTTGCTTTCTCAGTCAGCCGTGTCTCAAGCCCAGTCACAGAGTAGCCAACCCTTTCTTCCAGAGGCATGCATGGCAGCCTGCTAGACAGCGCAATGCATGCAAACCAAGGTGCAGTGACTTCATTCGCAGCCGACCCCCAGGACCTTTGCACAGCTCAGCTACTGCAAGCAGCAAACTTCCAGGCTTGCTGCAAAGACAAAATTTGCTGGCAGCTGGTGCAGTTACACTGACAGCGCTGTTGGTTTTGCCAATTGCGCGTCAATGGCAAAAGGCACACAAGCCAGTGACAGATCCAGTGCCTGCGGGTGTCTGGCTTCCAAGAGCACAAGCCCATGCAAAACAGCCTCAGCAGCATCAGCATGCCTTACAGAAGGCAGCCTTTGGGCTGATCACCAGCAACTTGCCAGCAGCGTCAGGCAGGCTGCTGCGCTTATCGGATGCCATCCTCATGCAGCTCACTGTCACCCTCCAGCAGGTACATGCGCCTTGAGCACATTTCTGCTGAGACTTGAGCGAGCTGAGAGTGAAATTCTGTCAGCAACGAACGGCCTTGTGCCAAATCAGCTCATTGCTTGTGTATGCACCTAGCAGGGTGGCAATATTTGGCCAGTAAGCATGTAAATGATGATGCTGATGAATTGCAACTCTGTACTGCTTGGCTTGCATGCATAGCCCTTGTGTATGCATGACTGTGCATCTAGTGGCATAGTTGCCCTGCTGTGTCACAGACAGCAGACATTTGAAGCAGGCATTGCTTAGAATTTTATACTGCATAAACAGCAATCTGTACCTACAGGTCTTGTTGGCACTGCATAAACAGCAATCTGTACCTACAGGTCTTGTTGGCAAACGTGCTGGTCAAGATTGGCGCAGTCTTCACAATCGCACTTCCTCTAGTGTGGTTGGGCGGCCTGCTGTATCATTGCACTAGTGGCGAGAGCCTGCAAGTGTCCCTCTTCAAGGTGTACGCTGTGCTGTACAGAGCACCTGGTGAGTACTGACACCCTGACTGGTTCCTAACAGCCATTGCCCCTAAAATTGTGCTAGCATCACAAGTCTGCAAGCATCATATCTAAGCAATGCAACAGCATCAGCAGCAACTCTTGTGAATCTCGTATGGCCGTTGAAGCACGCAAGGGCTGCCTGTTACAGCAGTACATCACACGATTTGGGTGAATGTGATTGTGCAGGTGCCAAGGTGACAGAGGAGACAACTCTGCCCGCAGCATTACTGATGAATCTCATTTTCCTGTGTGGCTTGTTCACCTTTGCCGTGGTTCTTGGGTTTGTGTCAGAAGAGATCAAAAGTCAGCTTAGGTCTGTCAAGTCCGGCAACTATGCAGGCAGGTTCTCAATCTCCTGTTTGCACAGCAACACTTCGTTGAGAAGGCAATCAAGTGTCAGCAGCAGCATGCATTGATCATATCTGCCAGATGCTTGCTTGCACGCTTGCATGGATGTAGTACTGTAGCAACACCCTCCTGCTTTCCTGCATGCCTGTATGCAATTCCCTGGCACACATTTATGACATATTTGAGCTGATTCAATGCATATGTGTGTGCAATGCCTGCTTCTGTGTAAGCATGAGCATGTGCTGAGATAGCATGTGATAGCATAGACTCAAGCATACTGCGTCGAAATGTTGTGCAGCTGGCTGCTTGATTCTGGTCTCAAGAGGACTGTGTGACACTTTGCAGTGGTGGCTCAAGGCCATACTGTGGTTCTCAACTGGAACTCTCAATTGATGCCTCTACTGAAGCAGATGTCCCTGGCCAAAAGCCACCAGATCAAAGCCATCATGTATGACAAGTAAGCATCTGTGCAGCCCAACATGCAGCAACACAATTCTGTCCTGCTGAAGTTGCATGCATAAGCTCTTACACAGCATCGACGACTTTTGCTGAACATCTGAGCTCATTTGTACAACAAAAGCACCGGCATTAACGTCAGAGTCTTTATCTGCTTGGAGCTTCAGCTTGCACATGAACATGATTGCACTTGATGCTTGTGGATATCCTCAGGCTCTGCTTGCAGTTCATGTTTTATCTTCTGATCAAATGACGGGCTGAAATGTAACAGTGCATGAGCCAGACTGTCCAACAATACCAAGCTGACTCATCATTGCTTAGCATGTCTTTTGCTATTTGCATGTCTGGTTTGATGGCTTGTAGGCCCATTGTGATCCTGGCTGAGCGAGACAAGCTTGGAATGGATGCAGAACTGGAGTCTATCCTTAGGGAATGCAAAATCAAAGTCATCACCCGTGAGGGTCAGTGCCCTGACTTCTCCCTGCCGCTATTAAAGCCATGTTCTTGGGCATCTTGCAGTTGCAGTGTCTGCTATTAGAGGTGTGTGGCTTTGCCTGGCAGAGGTGCATGTCGATCAAGTTTTGGTGCAGGGGCGCCGCACTTTTTAAGGGACCTGTGCAGCGTGTCAGCTGGCCAGGCCAGGACCATTGTGGTGCTGAATCCAGAAAAAGCTGTGGTGAGAGCTAACTGTCTGGTCGTCTCTCACTTTGTGTTCAGCTGCAGCTTGAATATTGCATTGAGCCCTCAAACCTCAAGTTGTTGTCTTGTTATCAGCCTCCTGTCTTTGGGGTTGTTTTGCATTGATGGTGGTGTGCAACAGGTCAGTGGGTCATCTTTGCAGCATTTGTCCACGTTCAAGTGGCATGTGTATGCACAGCAGATTATGAATGCATTGCTGGCCCATCAAGAGGGTGAGCTGTGTTTCAGGATGCAGTAAAGAGCAAGACTGCGACAGTGCTGGCCATTGAGGCTGCCAGGTCCCGCAACCCTTCCAAGGTGTGGCCTGACCAGAACGTGGTGCTGCAAACGCCTGAGGAGGACCGCTGCCCCCCCATCCCAGGAGAGAACCCCCTCATTGACCTCCTGCACAGGTCAGCCCTGCCCTGTGCTATAAACTGCATCACATTCCTGTCACTCATTGGCATCCTGCGTCACAATTCCAACATTTTATTGACCTCCTGCATCATGTTCTGCATCACGATCCTTTCAGTCATTCCCTGCCTGCACAGGTCAGCCCTGCCATGCATCCTGCATCACAAACCTGTGGCTCATTGACCTCCAGTACAGGCCAGCCCTGCCCTGCATTACGTCCTGCATCACAAGCCTGTGGCTCATTGACCTCCGATACAGGCCAGCCCTGCCCTGCATTACGTCCTACAACATAGCTTTGCCTGTCATCATCTGATTTGTCAACATGGGGCATATGCACATGTAACCAGCAAATGAGTTTGCTGTCGTCCTCTTGAGGGGTAGTGTATTATGAACCAGCGCAGTGGCTGATGTCGGCTTGATTGATGCAACAGGCCCCAAGCAGAACTGCCTGCATCACACTACATGGGTCACAGTGCGTTGCTCAGGCTCTTCTTGGCAGCTAGCTTGCTATCGCATTGTTGACCTATACTGATCTGCCCTGATCATCTATATCACATGGACGCTGACCTTCCCTGTCCTTGACTATCTACAGCACTAGTGTGCTGATCACAGCAGCTTTGTTGTTGCTGCAAGTCTGCGCAAGCTAGTCAAATGTTGCACTTGTTTCCTGGTCTAATGGTCAGGCAACACCAGAAATGGCTGTCAAAGTATCACACAGCTACCCTGTAGAGCATGAAGCACTGCCAATATTGCTGGTCACAAGCAACATGCTCAGCAAGCAGTGGCTGGGTGCAGGCAGCACAGGGCAGGCTCAGCGCGGCCTGTCAGGGTGAACGGCGCCCGGGACATCACGCGCCTCATGGCGCAGACTGCTATCCAGGTAACTTTTCACCACAAGCTCCATGCACCCCACCTGTGACTGGCCCTGCCTACCCTTGACCAGCTGCGTCAACCCACTGCGGATCCTGCAACCATGCTTACCAGTTTGAGGAGAAAACTCTAGCTGAAATGATGTTCCTTCTGTAGATGGCTTGATTGCTTTGAATCTGGACCTGCACTCATCTTTCAAAATACAACTCCTTTGTGGTAGCTGATACTGGGCTTTTGTTATCATAGCAAAGCATGCTCCATTCTGCCGGTTGCTCTTTCTCATGGCTTACCATGTTGGTGTTTGGTGCAGCCTGGCGTGGCCAATGTGTACTGTGCTGTCACTCAGCACTCACGCAATGGAGCCACCTTCTACCTGGAGCACTTCCCTATGATGACTGGCAAGACTTACAGGTGTGCTGTGCCCCTGCCATCAAGCTGATATAAAACTGACACTGTGCACTGATACGCCTTTCTGGCTCATCACTGTTTGCTGCATTAGCAGTACAAGTCTCCTCCCTCTGTGCACATCAGAAGACTTGCATGACAGACTGGTATTGACACTGTCAGGCAGATCATTGACAGGGCATTGACTGCAAGGCAGACTCAGAGAAGTAAAGCACAGACATGTGTGCCTGACAACCTGCATCAAGTCACGTAATGATGCTGACTATCTGGTGTCAGCTGTTGATGCTGGCTAACTGCTGCTGCTGACTATTGGGTGAACATGCGGCTGCATCCTGTAAATGCACTGCTTGCAGGGACGTGCGGCGCAGCTTCAAGCAGGGCATTGTGTGCGGCTATGTGGCCAAAGCTGACCACAGCCTGCACCTCAACCCAGATGACCAGCAGGTCATAGCCTGGGGCGACCGCCTCATTGTCCTTGCCAATGACGGTGAGCCCCTTGGTAGTATTCACACCAAACAGCCTGTCTAGCTGCACTTTCAGAAGCTTTTAACACTCAGTGGCCCACACATTTGTAAGCCAACATTGACTGTTTGCAACAGTTGCATGCCACTTTTGTTGCACACTTGTTGTGCATATGCAAGACAAGCTGAAGCAGTCAGGCTGGGTTCAGAAGCTCCATCAGCAGAATTTCAGCCTCTGTATGCTACCACCATGTTTCACACGGCTGTTTTACACCATCCTGTCTTGCACCAGCAGCAGTGTCGAAAACACGTCATGTTTGTGCATGATGATGGTGAGCACAAGATCATAGTGATGAGCTTAACTCTGTGATGATAAGCTCAGGACCATAAAGCGTGCTGAACATGATGATAAGCTCAAGATGATGTTGTGCCTTGCGATGTAGACTCTTTTCAGCATGGTCAGGGGCATGAGCCAGCAGGAATGTATAGTAAGCTCAATTGACACTGTGACCTATGATGCAGATTCTTTTGAGCCTGGTCAGGGGCATGAGCCAGCAGCAGAGTGGGTGGGGGGGCCTCATGACGGCCCGGGCCCTGAGTGCGTGGCTGAGAGGGCCAGGAATGCCCCACCCAGCGGCTCAAACCACAAGCGCATTGTGGTGAGGCCTGCCATTGCCTCACCCACAAATTTGATGATATGACAGGATGACTATCATGCATACAACAACACCTGAGGCATGCACAATCAGGTTTGAAATGGCGCCTTCTTTTGCAAGTCAAGTGCGCGTCATAAGTCCACATTCAGGAAGCCTGAGCCATCATCAACCTGTTCAGCTCACAGTATGCTTCTCATTGCTGCGTCTTCCACAGAACAATAGAGAACTCTTCTTCCCGTACCATGAGCATGATGATGGATTGCTGTATGCTCAGCACACTTGGGTTTTCTGTCAAGATTGGGAGATGGCATGAATAGCATGTCAAACTGTTGAGCAGCACCTACACTTCAAGATTTTCTGCCAAAATTGACAAGGCTACAAGAAGGTCTGGCTCCGCCAAGACTGACATCAATCAGTAACTAACAGCATTGCTCAGCAGCTCTGGCAACGTTGGTATTTGCAATGGCATGCAGCGTGACAGCAAAGGCTAAATCTAAAAGCTGTCATGCCTAATCTTCATCTGCACCATTACGCCTGGTGATGTTGCAAATGTCAGTGGTGGCACTGCAATCATAGCACAGGCATTATTTTCCCTTTGTGTCTGGCAGGTGGTTGGGTGGGGTGACAGCATGGAGGAGCTGGCTTCAGGCCTTGCAGAGTTTGCAGTGGAGGGCACCCAGGTGACAGTCATCAGCCCAGAGCGGCCCAGCGGCCTGCCGGAGGGGCCCCTCAGGGGTTGTAAGTTCAAGCATATCAAGGGCAGCTCCACCAGCTTCAAGTCCTTTCACCAGGCCGGCATGGCTGAGTGCGACTCTCTGCTCCTGGGTATGCCACCTGCTGTCCATCCTTGCTTGCTTCCTTGCTTCCTTGCTGGCTGACTTGCTGGCTTGCTTGCTTGCTTGTTGCTTTCCCTTGCTTGCTCAGCTCTCAACAATGGCAAGTGCAATAATCTGACACATTTGGTTACTTTATGTGGCTGACTGTAATATGATGCAATAGCACGCTGTCTTGTCTTGTCTGACTGAACAAGATCAAATTTGGTACACAGCCTCCTGACACCAGCACTTTTCACTGACACCATTTGGTGCAGACTGTTCAAGTTGTATCAATCAAATGGCTTGTTGACAAGCTGTAAGAGTAGTGGGGTTTGTCTGCAAGGATCTGAAAAGGCAACCATGTTTTGAATGACGCAGGTGGTCTGTCAGACATGCCTACCAAGGAGGCGGATGCACATATGCTGTCCACGCTCATGCAGGTCCAGGACTTCCTTCACACCCACAGGTACAAAGCCCCGCCCACCCCTTGCCCCCATGGTCCCCCTGCCTTTACTTGGAAGTTGTGCACTCCCTCCAAGTAGTCTGTTGTCTGACATGTACACAACTTTTCTGCATTAGCAAGCAAACATCGGTGGTTTGCGTTTGCACTGTTGGCAGTATGATGCAATCCATGATCAAGGCACCATCTAGCTCAGCTAGCTGATGCAATTTCCACAGATTGGCTCCAATTGCATAAGCACCAACACCTGTTGCAGAGCTGCATTTCACTGGCACTTTGACAGAGGCACAGCAGCATGGCCACCACTTGACCATGCCATGTCTCACTGACAGCTGGCTGCAGGGCAGTGTTGTGTTCCTGCACGTATTATCATATAGACATCTGAATTCACACAGAGTGCCTGTCTTGCCTGTGCAGAACAAGGAGCAAAGCAGCGCACCTTGTGACAACCATTGCTCACCCAGAGACAACAGAGGTGGCCAACCACTTGATAGGCCAGGGAGACAATGTGTTGACTGCAGAGCTGGTGCACCCTGAGGAGCTCATGAGCGGCCTCCTCTCCCAGGTTTGCACCCTTCAGCTCTTGCATGGCATTTAACTTTTCTGAATGATTCTGTGCACCACGCAATATTGGGCGCGGCTCAACATCTAAAATACATCTGGCATGCCAGTCACCATTCACAACACGTCTTGCACAGCGCTCAACATTCATAACACGTCTGGCATGCCACTCAACGGTCACAACATGTCTTGCATAGTACTCAGCATTCACAACACGTCTTGCATAGCACTCAACATTCACAACACGTCTGGCATGCCGTTCAATGTTCATGACATGTCTGGCGTGCCATTCAATCTTCACATCCATCTTGCATGTACGTCATACAGTCTTGCTGTACAGCATGCCACTTGATGCTGATGTCATCCGTGTGCCAGTGCTTGCTGTGCTGAGCTTGAGCCTCAAGGTGGACAAACATGCCAGTCACATAATTCAATGTTGTGTGCTGTGCTGTGCTGTGTTGTCAGCTCAGCTTCAAGATGTAAAGGCCATTATTGCTGAAAGTGCGGGGCTGTGTGGCCTGACATCAATCAGTTTCTCAATTTACATGCTGCCTAGTGAGGTTCTGTGACCCAGCTAGGTGCATACAGAAGCAATGCACTGCCTGCAAACAGTTCTGACCAAAGTCATGTGGCCTGACAGGTGGCAGCTGAGCCTGACTTGGCACCGCTCCTATCTGAGCTGGTGGACAACAGTGATGGCCAGGAGATCTACCTGCGCCGGCCTGAGAGATACGGCCTATCCTCCTCTGAGACAACGACCTTTTGGCGAGTATGTACTCACCACCAGCAACTTGCTCTGACACAGTGCAGTCTGTGGCACACCTTTCAATGCCCTGTGATGTGTTCACACACCAAGCGTCATCAGGTCAGTACTTGTTGGATCTGGATGAACCCTGTGCTGCTGCAATGTTGCGGTTTTACTGACTGGCAGTGTGGCTTTGATTAGTGCATCACGACATTACGGGGACTAAGTGGTGAATGCTCTTGCCACTAGATGTTTGGAATGCAGGTGTCAGAGGCCACCAGGTATCAGCGGGAGACAGCAATTGGCTACATTGCCGGCAATGACGGCAAACTGTGTCTTGCCCCAGGGCCACAGCACCGACACATTTTTGATGAGCACTCCCGAGTAGTAGTGATAGCAGAGTCAGATATCTAAGTGAATGATCCACCAGTCACGTTAAAGTCAGGGGCAGTCAAGAGTGGTTCCGTGCTGCCAGAAGGTACGTGCAGCAAGAGACATCGAGAGCAGTGGTGTGCCTGTGGTGCAAGACAAACAGATGCAAGCTCGCTGCCCCTCAGTGAGGCACTTTTATCCTGTGCTGAGCAGCTCTGGGAAATTGTGCTAAATATGTCTAAAGGAAGTTTCAACTCCATGAGCTTTGATTCCACCGGTATTTCGTTGATGACATGATTGAATGCGGCGAGAATACTGCAGACTGCAAGGAAAGTACAAGTGAATGAAAGGGCAGGAATAATGACATTTACATTAAGATTGACATAGCATGTCATGATAATTGCAAAAATTTGTGATTGTACATATATGTTACATGTGTACTTTGAACATGCAATGGGGTGACACGGGGCTAGAGGGTGCAGCACACACTGGTAACTGCAGCATCGCAGCGCTGGAGCAAATTGTGACAGCGCCCTGCTAGCTGATGCTTGTGCACCCCAGCTGGCCCAGAGGCCCACCCAGCTCAGCCCAAGGCCTGTGACTAATTCCTGGTCTTGCGAAAATTCAGTTCTCGGCTGTTGCAGACGCTGCTCTGAACGCTGCGCAGGAAGTCGTGTTGGTCTGACTGTTCGCGCAGAACTGGCTTGCATAGCCAATTGAAAGTGATCGATCTTCTACCCGGCAACAAAGGCTTAGCTGCGGCTGGTGCGCGCTGCAGAATGATCCTCAACCCCTTCCAAGACGAGAACAGTCAGCCCTATTTGTCCAGCAAACGCCAGGGAAACGATGTGACAAAGCGCTTCACTGGTTTGTCTGGTAGTACGCCGCTCAGCAAGCACACAGGACCCCTGAGTGCTCGCAAAGCACTAGGCAACATTACCAACAAAGCAGCAAACAACCAGCATTCAGACGCCACGCCCTTCAAAGGCACGCCATCAGCTCTCGGTCCCCGCAAGGCACTTGGAGACATCACGAACGCAACTCCGTCTGATGTGAGATCAAAGTCAGTGCTTCAGAAGCTGCCACAGAAAGTCAGCGCTGCTAGACCAAGACTGGCAAAGAAAAAGACTCAAGCCGAGATCTACGCTGAGGACGGTGTGGAGAAGCTGGCAGGCAAAAGCATGCAGCAGCTTGAGGCAGACAGAGAGCAGAGAGACATAATGGAGGCCAGGCAGAAAGCAGCATACGTTGCGTCCTTGCCTTCTGTAATCTCACCTATGCTGCACATGGTTGCGGTAAGCAGCTGTTGGAAATCTTCAGGATTTTGTTGTGCACATCAATTTGCAGCATTTCTGCTCACATTGCAAAGAATGTACATGCCAGAATTAAAAGCAATGTCACTTTCCAGATGGCTACATGATGTGGACAGTGGTGCCACAATGACACACATCAAACTACATCTGCAAATGGAACGCTGACGCATCGCTCAGCAAATGCTTGATGTAGGATGCGCTGCCTGATCTGACTAGTCTGGAGCTGGAAAGGCTGGAAGCTCCACCCTCCCCACGGCTGACACCTCGAAGCACAGGTGCATTCAAATCTGCACGTATTGATCATAATGCAGATGGCGTTACAGCATCCATTGCATTGCTTTGCACGGACTTCTGTTACTGGCTAGTGCTGGCTTGCTGCATATGCACGGTCAGGACATGACACGATCTTTCTGAAACGCAGATGACCTGCTGAAGTTTGAGTCACCAAGCAGCATGATAGCTGAAATCGCCTCAGGGGACCTTGAAGTGCTAACTGACAGTGATGATGAAGATCAGCAAGACCACTTCACGTTTTCAGACAACACTTGAACACGGCCCAGACAGCCAAATCTGTTGTCCTTGAGTCAGACCAGTATGAAGTATGACAAGCCTCGACTTTACACTAGCAGCCTGGGATTTAGGCAAAAGATGTCTGCTGTCACTTGCAGTGTTGGACAGGCAGGGACTGCAGAGACAGGGTAGCAACAGCAGCAGCCACAAGCCCTAAGCATCCGCATGTGCTGCTGTTGGATATGATTCATTTCTTATGCATGCAGCTCTTGACTAGACGACTGCATGTCATGACTGAGTGTTGAATGTGCGCTGGGCACCCTGCACAGTGTTTGACATGAGCATGGCAATTGTCATAGGCCCTACGCCTCCAGGGACTGGGGTGATCTTTGAAGCCTTTTCCTTCGCTTCAGCAAACTTCACATCCCCGACAAGTCTGTAGCCACGCTTAGCAGAAGCATCCTGCATGACAATGCTGTTTGCGGTAATGACTGCTGCTAGATGTGTATGACAGATGCTTTGCGGACTTCAAAGCATACTACAGGCTATGCAACACAGATGCAGCATTCCAAAATGTATGCAAAGTTTGCAAGCAAATGCAGTTGAAAGTGTCACAGGGCAAAGGCTTCACAGCTTACATCTACTGCGTTGATCCCAACATCTATCACAACTGCACCCTCCTTGATCCAGTCTCCTGTGATCATCTCTGCTTTGCCACAAGCTGCAATGACAATGTCCGCCTTCGAGCAGATTTCCTGTCCATTGGGTGTGCGAGAGTGCACGACTGTGACTGTGGCATCCTGCCTTTGCAGCAGCATGGCAGCTGGTGTGCCAACAATATTGCTCCTGCCCACCACACATGCAGACTTGCCAGATATCTGCACTCCAGAGCGCTCCAACAGCTCTATGCAACCCTGCAAAGCAACATGCATCAGAAGGCTGCTGCTCTCTGCCTTTGACCATTTGACAACAACTGTACCATTATCCAACCTGCAGCTAGGCAAGCAATCATGCAGGCAATCAGCATAGTGCATTACTTTGCTGAGAATGCATCAACAAGCTGTGTAGGCCCCATGTTGACCTGTAATGGGGGTACCCACAGGAACATCACCTAGTCATGTAAGGAGTCAGCATGATATGCACTGTTTTGCTGACAACAGCATCAATAAGCTGTGCACGCGCCGTATTGGTTCTTGATCAGAATATGACCTTGGGCGTACAGCACACAAACAAAGGGTCTCTAGTTCTCATGGCCAGGCAGCCAATGTTCTGGGGGTGAAAGCCATCTACATCCTTCTCAAAGCTGACAGCATCCAAAATGCGCTGTTCGTTGATGTGCTTTGGAAGCGGTAGCTGAACAAGAATGCCGTGAACGGCAGGGTCTGCATTGTAGCCCTGAACAACCTGTGTGCCCAATCAAAGACAAGTCAGAACTATGATGTCAAGTAGTATCTCAGGTCTGTGAGCTGCTGCTGCTGCAGCACAATGAATGACGTTGTGTGCAAGTGCAGTATCAGCATGTTGCTATAGCATCTCAGCATATCTGCCACAACATTAGCAGATGTGACTGAAAATAAAAGATGCACAAAACAGGCAGCAAGCGGTCTGCACAGCTGTGTTGCAGGCTTGCCTTCAATACTTCTTCCTCAGTGGCCTCCTCTGGAAGCGTTTCACCAAATGATGCAATGCCAACCTCTTCACATGCCCTCTTTTTGTTACGCACATAGGTTTCTGAATCTTTCCTGCTGCCTACTAGGACAACAGCCAGTCCTGGAACCTGCATGCATGATCAATTGTCACGGCCTTGCGGTGACATGACAAATGATTGGCTGTCATGTCAACATGTGACATAGCAAGCCGTAGCAGAATAGCAAACAGTGATTGGCACCTTGCCATACTTTTCGCGCAATTTGTCAACTTCTGCTGCGCACTCCTTGCGTATAGTTTGAGCAATAGCTTTGCCATCTATGAGTTCAGCCTGCTGCACACTGTTCTGCACTTCAGGCTCGGCTTGCTGTGCGGCTGCAGAGGAGCATGGCTGTTAGTCAACATGCAGGCTTTGCAGTCAGCCGAAATCATTTAGAGCGGTACAGAGCTGTACCTGCGGCCATGCTCAAACGGCGTGATGGGCCCGAAAAGTAAGGATGTGATTTACACCTGGCGTGATTTGTGGCAAGGCTGCAGCGACTGTATGCAGCAGTGTTTTTGACCGAGTCAACACGGCCGTAAGGTGCAACTTGGCGCGGTGCGATGCAATGTGTTTGTGCAGTCAAACAGGCTGCAGCCATGCCCGCATCGGTCGATCCCTGTATAATTTAGCCGGACAGAACATCGTGTCTGTGCAGAGCGCCGCTAGCCGAACGAGCGTTACACCAAATTTCGAGCATAACGCATAACGCTGCAGCATGCATGCCAGCAGATTATTGCAGGCTGCAACTTGCAGCATCAGGACAAACACGAACGACCCTAACACCTCATATAGCATCAAATCTGTGGACACAGAGATTGGGCTGGTTGAAAGGAAAACGCAAACCTCAAAACTTTAATGTTCACCTCAAGCAAAATTGCAGGTCAGCGCTGTCCACCTTATGTACAAGCAACAACAAAGCATCCACCAGCGAAGCAATCACCAGCTCACAGCGCTGAACAGCAAAGGCAAACACAACGGAGTTCGTTCATTCCTAGACACAAGAAAAGAAAGCTATTCAAGTGTTTGCAAACAGGTTGCAACTGAGTAGTACTACCTCGACAACACAAGCTTAGAAAGCTTAAGCAACAGTGGCCAACTCATGATGAACAGGTGATGATGATGATGATGATGATGATGATGATGATGATGATGATGATGATGATGATGATGATGATGATGATGATCAGAGCAGATGATGAATAGGGTGCGCAGATCGAAAAACACATCACATGTTATTTGTATCACGGCAAGCAGAGGCAGATAGCATAAATTATTGGGCAGATCCAGATCAGAAGGCTGAGCGTTTTATTGCTGCCGTCAAGCAGCACAGCTGACCCTGCTATATTACATACACCTGTCTTTGCTGTAAGCACCCAGAGCCTCAACCTGCTTGACTGCAGCTTGCACTGCTTGCAGCGCCAAGGACTTGTCCCGGGCTGAGGCTGCAATGACCAGTCCAGGTAGGCCAGGAGGCACATGGCCAGCACGAACAGCAATGAGGAGACTGCCCACTTGGTACAGGCTGCTGGCGCGCACCCACCCACATACCCTCTGCAGATTTGTGAGCACCTGCAGCAGTGCGACGTCAAGCTGTCTGAGCTTTGTGTTCTGACAGCAGCTGATTGTTGAGGTCGTTGCATGCAGCATGGCTGTGGAGCATGCATTATGTGGTTCAGAAATGAGCGAGCACAACATATATCTTGCAGCATATCTTGTTGCTGAAACTGCTGCTGATGGACATGCAATAGTCAGTGCTGTTGACGTTGCACTTGTTATGGAAAAGGTGAGGTTCAGCATATCAGCGTTGCGCTGGAAAATGGCTTTGAGCACTGCAATGTTGTGATTTTACATGTTTGCAAAGCACAGGTGGAGCTATTGCGCATCAATGCCTTGGTAGAACTTGAGCAATGTTGCACGCTGGCATACTGAAAGTGTGCAACCTGTGGGGCAGACGCATTGCAGAATAGTGTCAAGGCAAGTGGTATGGTGTTGCAGGTCTGACCTGCTGCTGGAGGGCTCTGGGAGGCTGAAATGCTGCCAGGGACCCCAAAGGGCACCTGCCGGAGTAGATGGCCACCTCCATACCAGGGCACATCAGCTTGGCTGCATAGCTGTCCATACCTTGAAGCGGCTCCAGCTGAATGTGGATGTTGTCTGAGGACTGCACACTGACCTGAGGCCCTAGACCCTGGGTTCCAGGTCTGGCTGAAGGCAGGCCTGGCTGCTGCCCTGCTACAGCATCAATAGGAGGAGTGCCTGCAGCAGTGCTCAAAGACAGTGAGACAGGCAGCAATGTGAGGTTCAGTGTAATGTGTCAGGGTGACGGAGGTGCATTGCGGGATATACTGAAAGCATCTGCAGGCTCTGATGGCTTCGTGTGCATGTTGCAGGTGTGTATGTGCCACATGACAGCGGATGCTGCTGCACCATCTACACTCAGCGGGCCAGGAGCTGCTGATATTGGATCACTGTGTGTATGAGCTTATGACGCAAGGTTGACAAGGTTTGGGAGAGATATAGAGCTGTGCCACGTATTGGGACAATTGAAAAATGAGGAACAGAAAACTTACAAGAGGAACCAACACTGCTGACAAGCGGTGCAGCTTCATGCTGCTGCTGGTCATGCTGCTCATGGCTGCTGCTGTCTCTCAGCTCTAAATGCGACAATGCATCCCGGCCTCCTGACAGCTGCCTCTGTATAGTCTGATCTGCTGCCGCCCTGGCGGCAGCTGCCTGGTCAACAGGGAGGTTGCTGACAATGCTGTGGTGCTGCCGGGGGTCTGAAGCATGCATACGTTGCGCCAACTGCTCAGGCAAAGGCTGTTTTGGCATGCCAAGCCTTGCCAAGCGTGGGTCTAAAGGCTTGCAATTCTGTTGGAGTGACTGTGTTGGCGCCTTCAATGCAAGATCAGCTCCTGGGACCAAGTGACCTGTCATTGCACAAACTGTGATCAACCTTCCATGCCAACTCACATTTGCCCTTCAAGATTCTTGAGCATGGACACAAGCAAGCTCTTGCTTTGGCATGACCTTGCACTGATTTTGCATGTATGCATTGCTGCCTGCATTATCTTGTGATGCAACAGAGTGTGCATGTATGCTGCATTTGCAGTGTAACACAAAAATGCATCTACTGAGTCTGAGGGCCTCACCTCTGCTGGAGCTTGCCTCACAGTTTTGGACTTGGGAGCCGTCAACATCCATCAGCACAGAGTCAAGGCAGAATGTATCAAGTTCTGCCAACTCAGCGCTCATCAACTCATCTGGGACAAGATCTTGCAGGGAATGCAACAGCGAGTCTTCTTCGGCCTGCTGACATGGCAAGCTGAGCCTCAGTAATGGTTTGCTTTGGACATGTATACGATAGAGCTTGCAAGGGCTGGCAGTGCACATGCTGTATCACAAGACAGGGTCGGCAGGACACAGCTGCTGGACAATCGAACATGACACCTGTAGCAGACAGAATCACACGGCCATCACATCTTGGAGGTACTGTAAGCTCAGTATCTGTCCTTGCATTCTAGGTTGCTGACCATGACTGCTCATCAGAATGCCTCTACATGTGAATGGACATACATGCCTTTGTTGAAGCACATGCTGCACTTGGAGAATTGTGTGTACCTTCGTGGACCCAATAGCAGCAAATTGCTTTCGCATGAGACTATCTAGCCTGGGATCTACTGTGCGGGGTGCATAGCATCGCTGTGAAACAGCAGAGCGTGCTGTCACTTGCGGCTGAGACTGCAACTGAGCTCTTTCTGTTGAAGACTGCAAACTGATTGTGCGGGGTCGCAATGAACTCTTTGGCAAGTCATGAGCATCCATGGAAGCTGGAGCAGACTTTGTTCCAAGCTTTTGCTTTCCCGTCCTTGCAGAGTGTCTGCTGCTTCTGGAGGCATGCTGACTTGGCAAGTATTCGTCGCTGAAGTCACTGTCTGAGTTAGCTCTGCTGTCCTGATGCGACCTTGAGCTGCAACTTGCATGCACGCCACGCCTGACAGCTGTTGCGATTGTGCACTTGCTGTCAGCGCCATCTCCGCTGTATGCAGGATCATTGTTTTCATCACTGCAGGTTGCACCATTTGAGCCACTGCTGTTGCTGGCAATGCTAGCGCCAGTTCGCTGCTCATGGGAATAGTCTGAGCTGGCTTTCCTGCGCTGCGGGCCATTGTGCTGCATGTTCAGGCTGCGCATGTAGTGAGCAAGTCCTCCAGTTGCAGCATTGTGTGGCTTCTTTCCAGACTTCCTCAGTGTTGCATTCCAGTGGTTCTTGACGGCGTTCTCAGTTCTGCCAGGGATGACCTTGGCTATTTCAGCCCACCTGTGGTATGCAAGACATGTTGATGCATCTTGGGTTGCGTACTCAGCCACGGACCGCTCCAACTTACTTGTTGCCAACTTCTTTGTGAGTAGCTACTAGCTGCACTTCCTCAACATGTGTCCAAGCGTCTCTCCTGATGTCTGGCCGCAACTGATTGTTCCAACGCTCCCTGCATTGCTTGCCAATCCTGCCAGGGAATGACTGGGCAATAAGGCTCCAATTGCCTTCTCCCTGCTCCTGAACCAGCCTGGACAGCAAAAGTGCTGAGACACATCCCCTTGGCTTTGTGGCGAAGTGACGACAACGCACAACCAATGCAAGCTTTTGTCTCATCAGACGACAGCCTAATGATGTCTGAGCAAGCACCTAATGAGTTTCTCGTCGTCGCTGCTCTGCCAGTTGCCTTTGACTTGAGCCACGGAATGTCGTTTTCGTTTCTTTCCCTCGGCATCTAGGTCGGATTGTAGCATGCAGACCATTCAACAGCTGCCGAGCGAGCGCATGAGCTCGCAACAAAGCCTTTGAGGCCTAAGGTGAGTTTGGAACGTCGATAACATCTCACTCTTTGCAAAACATCTTTTTCCCTCTAGAAAGGTAAGGAACCAATAGAGTCATTGCGCAACGCGCAAACCCAAATGTGCAGCAAGTGCTTGACGATGAACGTCACTGCAGCTCAATGCAGGTGTGAGCGCGCCGGGAGCATACAATCCCACGCCAAAAAAAGTTCCCGAGTCTCGTTGGAGAAGTTGGAGAACTTTCCTCACGGTTTGAAATTCGTGAGCGCCAAGCAAGGAGTGGGAACTGAGGAGCACTGAAGCTGAGCTAGAAGCTTGTCGGCGAGGCACACGAGACGTGCGGCTTGAAACAGCGCACTCAGCCACGAACGAACTTGCCAGCAGCGGCCAGGACTCGCGCGACAAAGCTGTTCGAGTGAACAAGAAGCGTGCAGCCCACGTGACGGCCACAAGGTGCAGAGCCTCGACGGCAACGCCGGCAACACTATTGCTCAATAGCGCAGAGCGTGCTTGTGCTCTGCTTGTTTGTCGTATGCAACAGCAAGTGCAGCTTCTGCAGTCGAAAGCACCTGTCTCAGCAGTGCTTGCAGGGTTGAAGATGTGAGTCGCTGATCAGCACCAAGCACATCCTGTTGAGCTGTTGCTGCTGACACAGACCTGCTCTCTGCAGCTTCGCCACACCAGCTATGCGCAAAGTGCCGTTCTTGACAATCAATACTTTCTCACGCATGATGCATGTCCGTTCCACTGAGGCAGTACCGAGTTTATGCAATTTCACGTTTTGGTGACTTCACAATTTGCCAAACGCTCTGCATGAACAGGCAAAACAGAGCGCCGATTCATCAGATTCAAGCTAGCAATCAGGCGAAGCAGCAAAGAAGACTTCATTCTACATGCCATGCAACTTCTGATGCTTGTACTCAATGACATGCATATGCATGCATTGCAACGAATCGAAAATGCTGCTGACCTCAGTACGGCGAATCGAGGCAGCTGGATTTGGAACGGCGTCCAGCGCAAAACAAGTTGCAGCTGGCAATTTCGCAAAACAGGCATGACATGCAACATAGGAAGAGCACAATTCAAGGCATACCAACCCTGGAGCAGACCAGCTTCCGACACAATGCTCGCCGTTTCGTCTTCTGTGATCAGCTGCACACACAGCGCAGCGCTGTACGCAGAGTTGCTCATCAGCACACGTTTCGTCCAGCAATTTGTTGACCTTTCTTGCATCTGAGTGTCGAACTTTTGCCTTGCGGTCGCGTGCGGGATCACGAGATCCGCCCTTGCAATCTGTGCTGTTGGGCAGACGGAGGCGCAGGCCTTCCATACCAAAAGGATCACTGTGAGCCTTGCTGGGTAGTCTAAAGGCACTTGGGGCCTGAGGCCCAAATAACGCATTGATGGTCGCTTTGCAAGACCGAGAGACTCCTAAAGCGTTTGCTGGCAGCGCCAAGCCTGGCAAGAACAGGAAGGGCTTGGCAGTTTTGCCCCCTGAGGAGGTGCGCAATCACACAGGACCCATGTATCATGCCACACATAGTGCACATGTGCAGTTGACATGGCCTACTTGTTGCTTGACATCATCATTCTAATGCCCACTGCACCAACATGCTTCTTTACTGCAGGCTCGCGTCATACCTGTTTGCCACTTAGATATATGCCACTGCAGCAGCATGACTTACACGTCAATATTTGTTGCTTTGCAGGCACGCGTCAAGGCCATTGCAGAAATTATTGGCGAGCTTGTGGCCGGTGTCAGAGAGGGCAGAGATGTTGATTTGAACAATGTCAAGCGTGAGGTAAGCACTGTAGAGAGCTCTGGCAGCTCCCATGCAGCAAAATTGCCTGCAGTCCATTCAATTCTTCACTCATCATCCATGTTTGCCGGGCAGACTTTGGAAGACAGCAATTAGGTATACACAGGTGCAATCAAGTGCAACATGTCTCTTGTGCTGCAGGCGTCACTCAAGTACTGCTTGGCCAAGGCACCTAAGCTTGTGGACATCATTGCTGCTGTACCTGAGGAACATAGGGCAACCCTGCTCCCACAGTAAGCACTTGTCTGTTGAGCCGCTCATCACACCTTTGGTGCATTTACTGTCAGTGCATCAGCTGTCAACACCCCAAAAGATGGCACAAGCCAGAAGCAGTTGTGCCACATTGCAAAGCGCACGAGATTGTACCCTAGCAGCCTCAGAAAAAGCTGTTCAAATTAACGTCTGCTGTCCAGGCTGAGAGCAAAGCCAGTCAGGACAGCATCAGGCATTGCAGTTGTAGCAGTCATGTCCAAGCCGCACAGGTGTCCGCACATAGCCACAACAGGCAACATCTGCGTCTACTGCCCTGGCGGACCAGACTCAGACTTTGAGTACAGCACTCAAAGCTACACTGGCTATGAGCCCACCAGCATGCGTGCCATCAGAGCGCGCTATAACCCATACGTTCAAGCTCGTGCTCGAGTTGACCAGCTGAGAAAGCTGGGGCACAGCGTTGACAAGGTCGGCCATGCCTCCAGCATTATTCAAACACAGCCAATGCAGTGTCAGGGCAGTGATACCATTTGAAAGCTGCATTCTCATGCCCATCTGCTTAATGCAATCTCTCATATGATATCCTATTCAGCAACAGACTTTGCAGCGTTGGCTGTCTACATGCATACTTACATTGCAATCACGTACGCTGCACCTGTTATCAAGCCTGCGGCTTTATGTCACAAGCAAGCTTTGCACTATGGCTGAAGCAAGCCATACTTCTATGTACAGCCGCATTCGTCCTGTTGCTGCTCCATGTCGATGGACTCCAGTCTTAAAGCATATCTTAAGCTGTCTGATAGCTGCAACTTGTCCATTTATAAGTTCATGCAAGTGTCATTGTCAATGCAGGTCGAGTTCATTCTCATGGGTGGTACCTTCATGTCTTTGCCACTGGACTACCGGGATTATTTTGTCCGCAATCTGCATGATGCCTTATCAGGTCACTCCTCCAGCAATGTGTCAGAAGCAGTCAAGTTCAGTGAGCAAAGCCGAACCAGATGCATTGGCCTCACCATTGAGACCAGGCCAGACTACTGCCTCACCCCACATCTCTCTCAGGTCAGCACTGCTGTCTGCTCATCAGCAAGACCCTGAATCACAGATTACATCCACTTGCAACATGCCAGCTGTCAGATGAATCTACATTCTTCAGCTTATAGTCTGAGCTCAGCACACTTTGACTGGCCTAACAGGGCGTGCATGGCAGCTTTCTTGTTGCAAACACTTCCCTGCTGGCTCATCAGCAAATACACCCCTTGCTCTGTTGGCACTGTTGTCTGACATGATTAGCAACAGGTCCCTCATAACAGCTGATGCCTTGCAAACACTGTGCCTGCTGGCACATCAGCAAATGCATCCTTAGCTTTCTGTGCACTGTTGTTTGGCGCAGTCAATATGCTGCAGATATCGTGTGGCGCCTCAAGGTCAGAGTTAGGTCTGCAAAGCACACTTCTTTGACACAAGCATACACTGCAGATGCTGTCATACGGCTGCACAAGGCTGGAGATAGGGCTGCAAAGCATATACGAGGATGTGGCTAGGGACACCAACCGCGGCCACACAGTGGCAGCAGTGGGGGAATGTTTCCACCTGGCCAAGAATGCAGGCTTCAAGGTCATTGCCCACATGATGCCAGACCTGCCCAATATGGGCTGGCAGCGCGACATGGAGAGCTTCAGGGAGTTCTTTGAGAATCCAGACTTCAGAACAGACGGCTTGAAGGTACAGCAGAAGAGCTTTTTTTTGCCCTTTTGGGCCTGTACTGCAGCTTGCTCATTCATTGTGCAGGCAGCACAGCACCTGAGTCTATGCCGGCTGACAAGTATCAGGCTTGTTCCAGAATGCTTTTTGTAGCAAGTGCTTTGCGTATCATGCTTGTATGGCTACTGTATGATTGTCGCACTGTAGCCATTCACTACTGCATACCATTGCATTGTGCGTGACGCTTCTTTGGCTCCTTTATGCATCCACTACTCTGTAGTCACAAACCATTGCATGACTGTGTCCTGCAGCACTGACATGCCTGCTTGGCTGCAGGTGTACCCAACTTTAGTCATTAGAGGGACAGGCCTGTATGAGCTTTGGAAGAAGGGGTTGTATCGCAACTATGAGCCCACCCAGCTTATTGACTTGGTAGCCCGCATCCTAGCTCTTGTCCCTCCCTGGGTCAGAGTCTACCGCATACAGGTGTGCAACCCTTACTCTTAGCCAAGCCTCGCAACTCCCTTGCTCTTGGCATGCACATCTGCACATGCATGCCTTGGGCTGCATAGCCTGCTCATGCCTGAATCGCCAACGGAAACATGCAGACACAGGCAAGAAGGCCCTCAAAAGAGGTAATGCTTGGCAGGCAAAGCGGTTGCTCTATGATATCAGATGCATGCATGCAGGTTTTATACCTGACAACAGCCTGTGTCAGTCGCCATTACTGCTGGTCTGATACAAGAAGCTGGGCAAGACTGCAAATAGCTTTGTTGCTGTCTACAAAGGCGCCTCTTCAAACCTGCAGGTGTCCAGCCCTTAGCTGTGTAACATATAGCGTACTGTACCACAATGCATCCACATGGTGCTGTGTTGTAAAGGCTGTTGCTGTCACTCTCCTGAGTCTGTGACTGCACATGTGATGAGGCATGTTTGGTTCTGCATCCTGACTTGACCATGCACGCAGTGAGCAGGATGTTGCAAACGCTGCCACTACCAGCCTCATCTGCTACTTTTCCTCCACTCTGAGGGGTGTCTGGTGTTGCAGCGGGACATTCCCATGCCTCTGGTGAGCAGCGGGGTGGAGAAAGGCAACCTGCGGGAGCTGGCTCTGGCACGCATGGGCGACCTGGGCCTTCACTGCCGAGATGTGCGCACGCGTGAAGCTGGCATTCAAGACATTCACCATAAGGTGTGCCATCCTGCTCCTGGCCCTGGCTGTTACAACTGATGCCTTCTGCAATGCATTCAGTTCTGGCTTCCATCTACAAAGGAACAACAACAGCATCAAAAATCATAACAATGGTAATGATGCTGATGATGTTAGAGTCAACAAACACCACAGTAGGAGCCCAATGCTGCTAGCCCTAATAGTAATGAAAAGCATGTTATGGCAGTATCATTCACTGCAAGTGTCGTTCAGTGCATGCACCATCTTGATGTTAGTTTGCATCAAATTTTTGCAAACTACCAAAGCAAAAGCTGGTTGTTGCATGGTGGCAGTAAGCAGCACAAGCCATCTCTGCTTGTTGCACCAGCTCAGCATGCTCACTAACCTCCACTGTGGCGAGCACTACAGCCAGGCCAGCTTTTGCATATCTGTTGGCCACTTTCCTGCTTATGAGCTCATGTGCTCCTGAAGAACAATGAATTTCATGCTGGCCAGCATCTGAAGCTGTGCTGTATATGCAGGTGAAACCAGAAGAAATTGAGCTGGTGCGGCGGGACTACAGCGCAAACGGCGGCTGGGAGACGTTTCTGGCATACGAGGACCCTCAGCAGGACATCCTGGTGGGCCTGCTGCGCCTGCGCAAGGTCAGCGGCAGCGCCAAGGCGCGCCAGCCTGAGCTGCAGGGCCGCTGCAGCATTGTTCGGGAGCTCCACGTCTATGGCACCGCTGTTGCTGTCAGTGCCAGAGATGCCAGCAAGCAACAGCATCAGGTCAGCAATTAGCTTGGTGCCATGCTTCTGGATGCAATGTTCACTGGCATGCACTGCAGTTGGCAGCTGCTGGCCTGATATTGAGTACATGCGTCAGATATCTGACGTCAGCCTGATGCTATCAGAAAGAGGACTCAAGCTTGTCAGGCTTGCTGTCAGGCTTGCTGACAGGACAGCTCTTGCATGGCCACAATGACTGAGAGCATTCAGGCAATGCTGAATGTCGTATCATCAATATCAACAATGTTGTGTTGACCACTGCTATGAGGCTTGCCTGATGCAGCCTGTGTCATCGGCTGCGGTAATTTCCACTTGGGCGGGGCTTGAGTTGAGCAATGGCATGCAGGGGTATGGTACGCTGTTGATGGAGGAGGCAGAGCGCATTGCAAGGCGTGAACACCGCTCCCACAAGCTAGCTGTGATCTCAGGTGTGGGCACACGCCACTATTACCGCAAGCTGGGTTACCACCTTGAAGGCCACTACATGGTCAAAGCTTTGCGATCATGATGGCACATGTCAGAATCTTCCTGCCACAGTTCAGGGTGCACCCCATTGTAGACAGCGTACACGCAGCTGATCCTTGTTTTTGTGTTGCTGACTTGTATTATGGATTGGTTCTTGTTAGTGGTTGCAGTGTAGCATAGACAAGTCTAATATGCTGATAGAGTAGGTGGTTCGTGACGGGAGCAGAGCATGCACATCTATTGTCATGCATGTCCATGCATGCTATTCTGCTGTATGCTGCTCTGCAACCCAGTCTTACAGCAGGAGGTATGTGTGATGCTTTCAGTTTTAGTTCATGTCTGGTAGCACTAGCTTTGTTCATTTGAAGCAAATTCAACCTACTCAGCTTGTTGCAATCTGGCCATTGGTCACTTTTGTTGAGATTTGTGCCTGCTAGTCACATCAATGATCACTTGGGCGAAAGCTGTCTGCCTCAGGCAAAATCAAAAGCTGGCAATTGAACGCTGACACGTACTCTGAGTTGAGTCTATGTAAAACCTGTCATTACTCAGCCTCAGGGCCAAAGCTGCGCACAAGTGCGGAAATGCCTGATGCCTGCACATGTCAGGCATGCATAGCACGTTTGCACATGAACTATCAATGTGAGCAAACACAATAGCAGTATGGCAGTAATCACAGCGGATGAGTTACACCTGACAGTGTGACAAGTCAGGAGCAAGAGTAGCTGCTGACGCCCTTTCCATTCTTTCTGCTGTCTTGCACAACTATGCAGGTCAGGACCGCTACTTGCTGCTTGCTTTGACAAAGCTGGCTTCTGGCACAAGTCGCTGCAGCAACTGGCTATTTTGCAGCCTGTCAAACTGCTGCTGTACGAACCATAGTGTGCAATAAACGCCATCCCCATCCAGAGCCTCTATGATCCATGATATATTGGTCAATGTTGGCATGGCAGCGCCTAGAGTCAGAACAGGACGCCCCTGCCCAAAATCAACATCATTGTACATGTTACGCCAGCTGACCACATCCACGCAGCACCCCTTGAAGGGATTCATGTCAGCATTTCTGAGACACTCAGCTGACACAAGTGCTGGCAAAGCTGCCATAAGCTGCTTGGTACTACCAACAACATCAGCCCTGAACATTTGCGTGGTCAATCGCACGGCACATGCTGCAGCAGCCAGAAGCTCTCCTAGGTCATTGCCACCATTCCAGCTTTCAATCGTGCCACCGTTCTGGCTTTTGGGGGTGCCACCGTTCTGGCTTTCAGGAGTGTTTGAAGGTGGCTGAATGACTACAAGAGAGACAGCATTGCCAAAGTATGGGTGGGGATGCAAGCCCTTGTAGCCATTAGCTCGGAGGCCCATGATGTTGCTGATGGGCTGTTGCAAGCTGCCCTTCAAGTCATTGTTGCCAGCTGCCTCCCTGCAGGTACAGCACATCCAGCCCTGAGAGTCATTTTTAGCCTGTTTGGGGGTTACTGCAGTGAAAACATGTCATGCTGTATTCAAGGAGGAAAGGCACACCTGCACATGTCACCAGTTACATAGGTACAGATATAAACAGCGGCTGAGAGCCCAAGTCATGAAAACCTTGCTAGGACACATCCAGTAGTGGCAAGCATGCCTGCTTCAGAATGCTGGGACACAGCAAGATTCATTAGCAGCAAGCAAGCCTCCTTCAGATTTTACTGCACCCCTGATGCGGCGCAAGCTCCCAAGGACGGCAACCGAAGCAGACCAGCCATGTTGCACAAGCATCAATTGTATGCAGAGCATTGCGCAGAACCAATCGGTTTTCTTTAGCAAAGTCAGAGATTTGCAGAGCATGAGGAGAGCAGAAAGCAAAGAGCATCACTTCATGAGCCACAGCAAGGCACAGGCAACGTCGGTCTGAGATACATAATCCAGACCAGCCTGCTTGGCAGCTTTGCTGTGCACGACCTGCTGCCGCACTTTCTTCAGGCATCCACCTGCAACCCAGCACAACTTGCATGGTCAGCATGGGTATACGGTAATCTCTTTGTAACGACTGCTTCATACACCGAAATTTTACTCAAAGGTAACACTGCATGCTGAGCGCAGTGATTGGTTTCCAATTGCACTGTCCTCACGTTGAGTGTCGTTTGTGACAGGAATTATTGTATCTGGTTTACATTCATGTTCCAAAGCTTCTTGTCAATGTGAACAGGCAGGACCAAATCAAATAATACATGCTTCATGTGATTACCCTGCACTGAGCTGCTTACAACAGGTTGTAGCTATTCAGTCGGCTGCAGGTACCTTGCAAATGTAGCAAAGTCAGCATGCATTCAATGTCTTCATATCACACAGTCTTGCTTCACGCTAAGCAGCATCAGACCCTCTTGTCGCTGACGCCAGCACAGAAGAGCAGACTTGAACAACGCTCACCTGGGATGTGCAACAGCTGTGAACTACGGACGGTTCCTGCTTTGCGCTCCTCTGCAGTCAGACCCCTGAAGATGTATGGTCCAAGCTCAATCACAGCCTCAAAAGAGGTGGGAGTCTGCTCAAGAGATGGTAATGTATCCACAATTGTCTCATCTGCACCCACATGCAACTGTCAGCTCTCGCTGTATGGCATGCATACTGAATGTAGATTGAGCTGCAGGGTATTCCGAGCATATGCAAGAGAGGAGGCTTGCAAAGAAGCTGGTGCTATCTGTCTGGTCTGTTGCTATCATTTCAGCTGACAACATGATGCATACGCATGCAGAGATAGTGAGTGCGTCGCATGATGGCCATCAGTGATCATTCATGAAGGAATGCACTCTCTGCACAATGCTGTCCAAGGAAAAGTCCATTCACCTGAGTGTGTTACACACGTAAACTCTGTCTCAGTGCACAGTACTTGTAATCTATGTGCCAACAAGACATGGGAAGTCCGAAACGATGCAAATCAACTTTGATGCCAGCCTAAAGCATTTGACCAACACTGCCCAAGTGGCAAAGTGGCTAGAGTTTTACGCTTTGTGTCAAGCCAAGCATCGCCAATACGCTGCTCTCCCCAAGCGTCAGCTGAGCTCATGATCAAACCATAGCAGCACATGCTCACACAGGCACCAATTGCAATCAGTCACGATTTCGAAGCTTTAGAAGTCACCACACCTTCATTGGAAACTGAATTGGGCAGAAGTCCAGCTGCTTGGGCTATGATTTGCTGCATCCCCAGTCTTGTCTGCTGCCTCGGGACCAAGGACTGGCCCCTATACAGTGTTGCTAGGTCTGACAGCAGCTGACCCAGAGATTCAGCATCTGCAGGATATGCCTCCACATTGAATGCTGACCAACAGTAAGTTTTGACCATACCATGGTGTGTGGAATTCAAAGGCAGTCGCAGTGCTTGTTGTCAATATGCATTCAACGGCTGCCACTGACCCCTGGCTCAATCTGAGGACTGTTGATGATTGAGCACAGGATGGGTGATGAGCAAGGCTTGTGTGCAAAACAGAAGCAGCAGCTGTGCATGCTGACTGCTTGGCATGGCAATTTCAACAGCTGCTTCAGCAACCTTTGTCTAGTCTGTGTATGCATCTCAAATTGCATCTGGACTTGCGAACCATGCAGGTCACAAAACAAACCTGCCAACATATGTGAAACAGAAACTCCAAGAACACAGCCATCTGAAATTTGCGTTAGCTGCAGCTTGAACGGGGCTTCCTTCCCAGAAAAGGTGGCGTGAGGCTGCATCTGCTGCACAAGATGTGGCAGCAGAGCGTTGTTGGGAGTTGCATCAGACACTCCCTGCTGAACATAGCTAGAAGGGATTTCTGCCAAAGCAAGGTTTCGGTCTTCCGCAATGGCAAACGGAACGCCGGGGCCATTGCCAACAAACAGTCTTCGGTGAGCATCTTGTTGTATCCTAGCATCAGCAACTCCCATCTCCAGATGCTTGTCTATCATATTTTACGTCAGTCGAACGTGCAGGATCAGCGCAACTGCCACAAATTGCCGTCATCGATACCTGCCAGCCAGACAAGAATAGTCTCGCAAAAGATGCTTCACAGCGTCTTTCAGCTGCAACGCATCGATTGCATGACGAAACCCCAGACACAGTCCGACCCATGTATATCGCAAGATCGCGTCTGTATGGGTGAGATACAACGGCAAGCCGAGAGAAGGTGCCTCCCCTAAGATATGGTCAGTGGACGTCACCGGCATATTTGCGGATCGACACCGATTCGGCACAGCGCAGCGCTTGATTGACACTGCAATTGCCGCAAGCTCGATGACGGCATCTCCTCAGTCATGCTGACTGATGACTAATGTCATCTGAGCTTAGCTAATCTGTTCTCTTCTGCTGGGTGACTAATGATCGCAGCTTGGCAGGATTCCGTGTTGAGCCTGCCATCGGACACTCTGCGCTGGCGCGGAAGCAACCCATTCGCGCAGAGAGCGCTGATTGACATTTGTAACATGGACTCATTCAGCGCCGAGGCCAATCTGTCGGATGAAGAGAATACTTTGACCGAACCAAATGTTGCGAGTACTTTTTACGCACCGTGGCAAACCTTCTCTGCTCTGGCTACCGAAACAGGTCAAGCTGTCAAGGAGACGTTTCAAGAGTCCGGCGTTGACACGACTGGGCATGTGCAGCAAGGCTTGCCATATCACCTCGCTCGGACCGGTCACGAGCCTGCTTTTCGGCAAAACAAGCCTGACGTTGTTCCCGAGGATTACAAGGACAGTCTCGCACAGCCAGAAACCACAATTTCAGATGCAGCTGATTCGATCGATCAAGCAGCTGTTCAAGCAGATATCACGCAGGTGACACGCAAGATCATATCGACCGACGCTGCTACCGAGGTCGTTCTTCGCTTCAATTTCTTAACCAGCAGCGAGGCCAAGGTATGCTGTTGTACCCTGTTTGTCTTGCCTGAAGGCCCTGAGCCTTACTTACCATTGCGTCATGGCATGCAGGCTGCATTACTCTGCGTAGCAGTAGCAATTATTGTAGGAGCTGGGGTCCTTATAACTGAGTTCAATCATAAGATGCACAAGGTGAGGTCCAGATGCGACTGATGCTGCCCATACGCAGTGCCATTGACCCCAATGCATGCAAGTCAAGCCCACTCACACGGCCTGCAATCGCTCCTTGACATTGTAGGGCGGTGCACCAATACTCATTCGACGCACACCCATATATGTGTGGAATGTTGCTGTTGGCGGCACATGTCTGGTGCTGGTGACCATCTTTCTTGGGGGGCTGTTTTGGCGCTCCTTGGAAGCAGTGAGGCTGCGCAAGCACTGGTAAGATTGCTGTGATCCTAGCCGTGTGCAGTCACTTCTGCGTTGCTCAATGCCTGCAGACATTTGCTTGCCCAACATGTCAAAGTACTGGTGAGCTGGTCATACAAATGCCTCACGGGCCCAACCTCATTCTTGCACCGATTGACTTGAGGGCTCAACCTTGTTCTTGATGTTTATCTGATGTTTGTTTGAACTGTGAGGGCCCCCTCTGAGTGTCACTTGAGCATTGTTATTGATCCTTGATGACAGTCGCATTTTCAAATGTTTTCAGCATTCCTGATCAAACGTCAATTTATACAAGGCACGTTGCCACTGCCTCATGTGTCTGCTGCCCATGTTTGTTGCACTATCGCTGCTGTGGTGATGTCTCTGTTAAACCCAATTTCGAAGGTTTTGGCTGATCAAGCAGCATTCTGTGCTGTTCTCATGACAAGCTGTTCGAAACCGGCCTGCTGATCATTGTAAAGAAGTGCAGTCTGTCCTGAAGGGTCAGACCTTAGCTGAATTCAAAAGTCTGCTGATGACCATAATCAAGTGCAGCCCATTCTCAATGGTTAGATTGGTGCTTACAGGAAGCACAGGCAGAGCAGGAATGTCACTCTGATTCTGGTGGAAGGCACCTTGCAGTGGATAAATCTTGCTTTCTATGTGATCCCAAACGCAATGATCACAGCAGATCCTTGCTACCTGGCACAGCGGACATGGTTCTGGTGTGGTCTCATACGCTGGAGCTGTTGGAACACTGTAAGCACTCTGGTCATATGCCCCACACTGTGACCTGTCAGATTGTGTAGATTCTGCGATGAATAGTGAACTTAGCTCAATTGGACCCCACAACAACAAGTCAACATGCTATGTCTGTACTTCATGTCAGCTTCTTCCAGATTAGCTCCTTCTGTTCATTCAGGTCCCAGATGCTTTCCTTTTATGCTAGTCCTGTGTGCATTTAGACTAGGCATCTAAATGTATACATCTCCTGTGGTGAATCTGCTTCAGTGAAAATGCTGCATATCTGCAAAATCAGTGCATCATGCTTGGCTCTGGACTGAAATGATGACACCTATGCTACAGGTTTGCGCTGACTTCTCCTTGTATGGTGCAGGTATTCACGATCTTCTTGATGCATGCCCACTCCACGCGCATCAGGCAGCACTGCATGGCTGACACCCACAGCATCAGTGCAGCTGCCGTAGAGCATGGCTTTGAGAGGCCTGAAGGGCATGCTCAGCTAGTCATGGATCACCGACACATGCCTGCACTGACTGAGCTTTGTCTGGTGTAGATTTTCACCGTTTTCTTGATTCATGCCCGCTCTACGCGCATCAGGCAGCATTGCATGGCTGACGCTGACAGCATCAGTGCAGCTGCCATAGGACAGGCCTTTAGAGGCGTGAAGGGCATGCTCAGCTGATCACGGTATCCCTGACACATGCCTGCACTGACTTGGCCTTGTCTGGTGCAGATCTTCACAATCTTCTTGATACATGCCTACTCAACCCGCATCAGGCAGCAACGCATGGCTGACACTCACAGCATCAGTGCGGCTGCCATAGAGCACGGCTTTGAGAGGCCTGAAGGGCATGCTCAGCTGGTCATGGATGGGCCTTGGTTGCTGCTGTGGCCCTGCCTCCTCATTTGGCCCTTCTTTGAGGGAACTGTTGGATACGGCTTCCTTCACAATGCTGCTGGTAAAGCAATCTGCTACTTGCTGCTAGCTGCAGACAAAGCGTTTCTTTGACGTGTATTCTGGCGTCCACATTGAGGGCTTTATAGCCAGACATCATGACACTCAGAGACTTCACACTGTCAGTGAAGCATCCTTGCCAACGCAGCATTCAGGCATGCAGATTGTAGCAATGAGCCACATGCACGCAGCACTCAGGCCTAGGAAGAATAGTATGCGGTCACAAAGACAATGGCAGCACTGGCTGTTGCTGCTTGCAGATCAAGCTTGTCATAGACAGTGGGCTTTATGTGGAGGGCCTGACAGCCATGCGTCGTTGCTCTGATAGGCTTGTTGCTGCTCTCCACAGCTCTGCTGGTTGAGCATTGCTGCTTCTTGCTACCAACAGCTTCTTGGTGTTTGCCTTGCCTTGTGTCTCAGAAGCAATGTGACTGTTATGCACCATGTGGTATGCACCCTTGCTGAGGAAGGCAATATTTGATCACTTTTGCATCTTTTGACATGTGTGCATGGACACTGTACACAGAAGTGTGATGTCTGACCGTGAACGGTGTGAACTGACAGCTGGAAGCAGGCACTGCAGAGTCTTCAGGTTTTCAGGAGGGTGAAGCAGAGCCCAACGAGCTTCAGAATCAACTGGCATGTGGCATGAATGAGTTCGTCAACATCACTATGAACTTCATGATTGCTCTGGCAATTCTGTACCTTGCATCTTTTGACATATGTTCAAGGACATAGAGCACAGGGATTCGATCACTGCCAGGACTTACAGCTGCAAGCATGCACTGCAGAGTCTTCAGGCTTTCAGGAGTGTGAGACAGAGCCCAATGAGCTTCAGGACCAACTGACATGTGGCGTGAACAAATCCGTCGACATCATCGTGAACTTCATAGTTGCTCTGGCAATCCTGTACTTTGCGGCCACCTGCCTGCTGCTGCTGGCCAAGCTGAGAGGCTACAAAAAGCAGCCTTACAGCTTTGTCCAAGTCGGCCTGGTCTACAACACCCTGCAGGTCTGCTTCTGCCAGCTCACCCTGTCAAACAGCCAAAAATACTGAACTGGCAATGAAACTGATGTCAAACTTAAAAGTATACGTTATGTGTCAACATATGCATTACACATACAAATGCAGACGTGTAAACATATCATTGAAACTATGCATGGTTTACATTCAGTACACATAACAACAAACCTCAACACAAAACGCTTTGACAGATGCATCTTGCAGCAGCTGCTACAAAAACTCTGGCTAATATGACGGCACCACCATGACATATGAGCTTGTGGTCTCAAGTTGCTGCGACGTCGCAATTGTGCCTACAGCTGGCAGCAACAAAGCTCCTCATGCTGTGTCTGGCCAATTCTTTGTGACGATTACAAGGTATGCACTGGGTGGTTGCAGTTGTGGCTGCGGCTGGCGGTGATGACTTTCTTCATGCTGTGCCTGGCGCTGCTGTGGCTGGTGGGCCCAGGCTGGTGCTCAAGCCTGCAGTTTTCCTGGCTAGGCCTCATGCCCATGCAGGTATGTACACAGCTTTCTGTGGCACAAGCCAACTTGATTTTCCCACTTACTGTTCTCCCTGTGCAGCACAGAGTTCTACAAAGCAAAACAGCATGTTTGACTTCATAGCTGGGGAATGTGCTGAAAGCATGCTGTACTGCAAACACAAGCCTCATGTGCAAAGTGCCTTAAATGGTGTGCTGTGCTGTGCTGTGCTGTGCTGTGCTGTGCTGTGCTGTGCTGTGCTGTGCTGTGCTGTGCACAAAGGGCCTTATATCATAAGCACATTTAGCCCATGCAGTGCGATTTGCTTGCATCCAGCAGCAATGTTTATCGCCTTTTACAACTTGAAGTATGCACTCTTTTGACACACCTGCTGTTGTCCATGATCTCAACCAATGGCTTGTACGCAGATTGTGATGACAGCCAACATTGTGGTGCTATGCTATGTGGCAACGCCCATCAACCCCTCAGAGCACGCTGCTGCCTCTGCAGTAAGTCATCACATGCATCTGTGGCACTTGAATGTTTGCTCCTGGACTATCAGAGCATGCTGCTGCCTCCATTCAGTCCCTACATGCACACCTTTGCATTCACATGCTTTTCTTCGCCCATTGTGAGTCCTTGCCGTGATGCTCAGAAAACCCGGCCTGGCAGAACAAGACTTGGGCAATGCCCACCTAGCATTTGTTGCTGATATACGTGACATGTCATCATTCTTATGTGCACATGTGTTATGTGCATGCCTGGCTGTGAAATCACTTGGCATGCTTGTATGCTAGCAAGCTTTTCAGGCCCAAATGCAGCGTCTTTTGCCTTCAACAAGCAGTAACACAGAACAGCATTGGGAAGTGCCATGCTCGCTGCACTTCCCATGCTGTTCTGCACACTGCTTGTTGTGCTTGGACAATGCTGGCCTACATGACGGCATGTGCTTGCTGCATACATCCTGAAGCAGAAGTAATACATGGCTCAGCTGCGGCGCTCCATGCATGTGATGCACTATTTGGCACAACTTGTAAGGCAGAGACTCTGATGCTGTCATCCAGGGCAGATTCACCAATTCAGGTGCTTGTGTAAGATGCATTGTTTGAGCATGCATTGCTTGCCATGCATTGCTGAGCATGCTTGCCCTACAGAGGCTGGAGTTGTCTTTCCTGTGATCTACCACTCACCATGCTCATATGTTTGATGGAATCCTGGCAGGTACCTGCTGCTCACTTCCTTGTCGCTTCTCAAGCAGGTCTGGCTGCAAAGATTTGCCTGAACAGAAACCAACAAGGCAACTTGTGGAATGCAAAACAACTGACAGATCTGCAATGTCAGGTTATTACTACTCTGTTGCTTGTGATGCAGGTGTGGCTGCAAGAATTTGCATGGACAGAAGCAGACAAACCGGTGAAGGTGGCAGCCCGGGCAGCAATGGTGCCTCATAACCGTCAGCTGGCTAGCGAGCCCATCCTGTGCTTTGAGACCATGATGAACCTGCTGTATTGGAGCTGCTTTGTGTATGACCACTCCAGGGTGAGCGTCACATTGTCGTCATCATTGTGGTCATTGTCATCTATATGCTTCCTTGTCAGGATCTATGACCATGCTAGGCACATGTGTTCACCATGAAATGCATTGAAAAGGTGCTGTTCAAAGCGCCATCAGCCCTGTCTAGTGTCACTTCTTCTTTTTGGTAAGTATCTTAGGAGGTCTTGTCATTCACAACCGCACACTTTGACTGCAATGCTGCCGTTGCCTTGATTGAAGACACTATACTCAAATGGTTTCACCAGAACTCAACACCACTCATGCTAATATGTTTTTCTCACAGGAACAATCCATGCCCAGACGCTCTTTAACCATGGCATCCAATGAGAATCAAACAACCCCCAGACAATCTTCGAGTCAGGCAACTGGCGAGCAGCTGAACACACCCAGACAATGTCCGAGCAAAGCATCTAGTGAGGATCAAACAACATCCAGAAGCTCTTTGACCAAGGCATCTAGTGGGGAGCAAACGACATCCAGGCGCTCCCTGACCAAGGCCTCCAGTGAGGAAGCATCAACACCCACACAACCTGTGAACAATGCCAACAGCGAAAAGGCGATGAGTGAAGGGCAGGACAAGCTGACGGGCGCCTCATTCAATGCCAGAACCACACTGACGCTGGAGACCGCAATGAGCCTTTATGGGCTGACTGAGTCACAGAGCTTCTGGGAGACCCAGCAGGACACACGCTGCTTGCTGGGCTGGGGCAACAACACTGTCGTGGTGGCATTTAGAGGCACTGCCTCCATGAAGAATGCCCTGGCAGATCTGCAGGTGCCCTCTGCCCCCCACTTTACATGCCCATGATCCCTGTTGCCCCATCCAGGCCCCTTCTTTCAACTGCTCTTCACCTTGATCGCCTGTTTCTTTTGACTGCCTACACGCCTTGTGTGGCGTTCCCTCCGTAAAGAATGCCTCCCAGATGTGCAACTGACACTCACCGCACCTATGACCTTACCCTGTTGCTCCTTTGCCCATCTGCCCCTTGACCTCCTCTGGCCATTCACTGCAAGTAACAGTCTCACCCAGTGCATTTACTTGTGCAGCCTTGCCCGAAAAGCACTTGATCTGTTGATGCCGGACAAGCAAGATGCAGAGCCTGAGACAGTCTTCAAGGGCTTTTGCACAGCAATGTTGATAAAATTTGCAGATGTGTTGCACATTGCTGAAAAGGGAGTCTGTGCTGCAGGTCTGGAGGATAGCCCAAACCCCTGTGAGGGGTCAGACCCTGCTGGGCACCCTTTCCCTGGTGCATGTGGGCTTCCTCAAGAGCTGAATGGCAGGATATTTGAAGCTCAACTATGAAGCGTATTTACATGATTGTGCAGGCTTGGCGGATCGCTCACCCCCCTGTGAGGGGTCGGACCCTGCTTGGCACACGTCCCCTGGTCCATGTGGGCTTTCTCAAGAGCTGGCTGGCAGGCGGCCTCAAAGTCAAAGTCATCAACCACGTGTTGGCTGCTGTCTGCCAATGCAAGCAGCAGTCCAAGTCAGACCAGCCAGTCACAGTCTTTGTGACAGGTGAGCTGCCGGTGCCACAAGCCAGAAGGCTGTTTGTGTCATGGGTTGCAATGATGAATGTTGCCATTGAAGTTTTGTCAATGCCTTGTCATCCTGCCAGAGGGCAAATTACAGCGTGAGTCACAACTCCAGAGCTTGTGCTGGCCAATGTGTATGTAGGGGATTTTGCACCAGGCTTGCAGACTGGGCTTGGGGTGCACTGCTTGTGCAGCAAGGAAGGCCAAGCTCATCCATAAGCTCAAAACCAGACATCTGGCTGGACCTGACATGAGCTGGACCATGATCGCTCGTGCACTTGCACCATGATGGCTTGGGATGTGCAAAGCATCAGACAAGCTGTCTCAAAGCTGCCATGCATCACAATCTTAGTCAAGCCTGCCCCTACTATGCATTGACTTTCCTTGCGGGACTTGGCCTTCCAATGCATTGCTCTGCTGCAGAGCCCTTGCTTGGCGGTGCATTGGCCAACCTGGCAGCCTGTCACGTCTCATGCAGTGTTTGCCTTGCAACGTGTTCCACAGCAGCAGCTAGCCCCTTGTCATGTTAATTTGCGTCAGTTGCGCCTGCACTGTGAAAGTATGAGAAAAACAGAAGGGTCTATGCCATCAAGCATCATAATGGAAGCCTTTGTGAGTAGAAGCAGCCTGGCATTCTTTGTGTTCCATTACTGCAGGACATTCTTTGGGCGGTGCGCTGGCCAACCTGGCAGCCTTTGACATTCGCAAGCAGCTGCTTGACAACAAGCAGAGCAATGCCAATGTGGTGTGCTACACCTTTGCAGCGCCAAGAGCCGGCAACCATGCCTTCGCACGGGACTACAATGCCATGGTACCCGATACCTGGAGCGTCATCAATGACCAGGTAAAAGGGTTTAAACCAGTGTCTCGTTTGTGTTATCAAGACATGCTTCAACCGAGCTAGGGGAACGGCTCAGGAAGAAGCTTGCGCTGCATTTGATGCTTAATGCATCTGCAAATTGTATTGTACAGAGCATGCTCTTACAGAATTGAGCTGTTCATGTCATTTGATGTTGCCGTTACAATACTTTCTTGCTGCCACCCATTCTGACATATGTGAAGCACTCAGGTCAAGACGCGTGTGCATTACAACGTTGTTGGTGCCTCATCATGACGTATGAGGAGCACCCAAAATCAGAACGCATGCAAAGCACAGAGTGCATCTCAACACCAGCTTGTAGACCAAAATGAGAATTGGTGTGAGCAGGATGTGGTGACTCGGGAGGGCAAGATGCTGTTCCTGTATAAGCGGCCAGGCCAGCGTGTGATCCTGAATGCGCGGGGCCACATGATGGTGCGCCCCACCCACATGGAGGCCTCTGTTCAGAAGACAACAGCAGGTGCAACCCCCTGACGGCCCCGTCCCCCTCTCTTCCCCACCCCTGCCCCTGCCCATACTCCTGCTGTTACCCCTACCCCTGCCATTGTTGTTGACCTTACTCCTGCCCCTGGCCCTACATCGTCCCGCCCCGGCATTAGCTCACATCGGAAATCAGCATACCCATGAAAAATGCAGATGATCCTAGAATCTCAATGCATAGCTGCGCTTCAATGTCTGAACAAATTGAAAGCACAAAGAATGCTTGGACACTGCAGGCCTTAACCCTGACAAGGCAAGAAATGGTGTGCAGGTCAGAGTGTACGGCACCACCTGCTGACCAACTACTTCCACGCTGCCCTGGCGGTGGTGCTGGCACAGTGGACGGGCCTGGGGGTGCTGGACAGCATGGAGGGCGTCATCCGCCTTGCAGAAGCCTCCCCCTACATCAGGGTGAGACTCTCCCTCTTTGACCTTCACTTTGCTAGCCTTTACCAGCTGAAGAAGTGCACAGCTGTGGGTTTTGTCTTGCTGGTGTCAGCCCAGATACAAACCCAGCTCCTTGGATGTTATGCTGGTTTATGCGCATCAAGCAGAAGTACCACTGTTATGTGGCATTGGCTTTTGCACAGCTCAGTCTCAGGGGTTCAACACTAGCACTTCATCCGTGTTGACATCCTGTGCTTGTGCCCTGCCCCTGTTGCTCTATTGCGGCATGCAACTCTTTATTGACAACAGCGCCTATGTCTGGCTCTTGATCAGGCAGTGCTGGATGCTCAGTGTCAAATGATAATTGTGCAGGACACATTGGAGACACAGATGGGGAAGCAGCTACCTGACATGTATGCCACGACCTCTCATCATGCCTTAGCTTCTTGGCTTGTCATGTATCAGGCAATGCAAACGTTGAGAAGCTTTTTGAGATTAATTGTCATGTGTGCAGGACATACTGGAGACACAGATGGGGATGAGGCTGCCTGAGATGCATGCCTTCGTGCAAGGGGAGGAGGGCAGCAGGGCAGGCCAGTCCCTGCCAGGGGCACATCTGCCCACCAAGGGCTTCTGGCTCAGCAAGCGGCCTACAGCCCCTTCCACTGCAGCTGCGCCCAGCGTCAGCAGCAGGCTCATTAGCAAGCTGTCTTTCAAGACTGCGCGCACACCCCCATCACTGCAAAGGACATATGATCAGCTGTGATCAACAGTCACTGCAGTGTCGGTCTGCAAAAGGCACCAGATTGGCCATCGTCAACAGTCACTGGGGTGTTGCTGAGCATGGGCCAGACTGGCAGGCTCATAAGCAAGCGGCCCACAGCCCCTCCACTGCAGCTGCACCCAGTGTCCGCAGCAGGCTCATAAACAAGCTGTCCTTCAAGACTGTGCGCACATCCCCTTCACTGCAAAGGACATCTGCTTAGCTATGATCACCAGTGACTGCAGCTGCACCCAATGTTAGCAGCGAGCTGATCACCAAGCTTTCATTGAAGACTACACGCACGTCCCCCTCACTGCAAACAGCATCTGATCAGCTGTCAGCCACAGTTTCTAGTGAGTCAGTCACTGCAAACAGCATCTGAACAGCTGTGATCAGCAACCACTGCGATGCCATTGACCCGGCAGAAGAGCTCTTTTGAAGCGTGATGGGTAGCCGGCACTCAGACTGTGGAGTGAGGCAGAGGAGCAGATGTGGGTGCAACCAACCAGCCAAGAGCACTGCTGGCCACAGCTGGGCAGTGACTGGGATGACTGTTGCAGTCAGCATATGAGGCACAAGTATTGGTTGTCATGGCGGTATAGTGAGTGGAATGGCTCTTGCAGCCAGAGGATGAGTGAGGTGGAGGTTGACAAGGTATTGCACCAGCATTCTCAACCCTTCTGCACTGCCGCAGCATGCTTTGCCAGCATGCAAAGTACACAGAGCTCAGCTGCAGCACTTGGCGCTGCATTATGCCTGCATTGAATTCTGTCAGGGCTGGTAAGCCCACATAAGCTGGTGCATTGTGTTTCAGCTGCAGCACTTGACGTTGCATTACGCCTGCGTCGAGATTTGTTAGGACTGGCAAACTCACATAAGCTCGTGCGTGGTGTTTTGCAGCCTCTCATTGCATTCATTTTGCTTTTGGGCCATCAGTCTTGCTGAGCTCATGCATGCGCAGTGCATATAGCCAACAGCCATGCTGCTGCAGAAGTCTCCTGCTGCACATCTTGTGACTGCCATGCTGCTCCCAAATTGCTGCCACGTTGCTCTCATGTTGCTGCTGTGTTGCTGACCATGTTGCTATGAATGTCTCATCCTGCTCTTGTTCTCCGTGATGTACATCTCACACCAGTCACCACTTGCATGCAGAAGAAGCCCCTTTGAAGCAAGCAGGTTGCTGTGTGAAAAGGCAGAAAGTCCTCCTTGCAACATGGTGGAAAAGTTTGGAAGCACTGCAGGCATATGCTGTGGTGCTAGCTGCAGTGGCGCTTTGACTCATCAGAAGCTAGTCTTGCAATAGCAGGCGCATTATGGGCCATTGCATCCACTGCCTGTGCAGAAGCATGGTATCTTGAGCCTGAATTTTGCTTGCATGGCTTCTGTGGCTCGATTCAGAGATGACCGAGGCGCTTTGTGTTTGCTGTTCAAAGCATATTGAGTCTGGCTTCAATTGGGCTATGAGGATCAAGCATGTCAGCGTTGATGGGTCAGGCATGTCTATGTGAGATGGGCGATTGGAGTGTAGCTCTGGGCCCTCATCGCCCTCTCATTCATGTAGGCTGACATCAAACCCTGCAACCTTAACAAATTTTGTTTGGAAATCAAATTCGTTATATCATTTGATTTACACGTCAAAGTTTCAGTGCAACCCTTCATGTTGATTCAAAGTTCAGGGCAGGGTGGTACGACAAGCGTTGATTTATTAATAAGGCCAATTGGAACCTGACGAAGCAATGTGCCATGTACAGGCCTTGGGACACATCCTATATAGCCCTTTGATGTACATCTGGTCTGATAAACACAGCTGCCTAGCATTGCTGCAAACACCCTGACATCTAGAAGTATGGCAGATATTGAAGAATTTGCACCATTGCAGCCGACCCGACGCCCAACCACACTGTTAGTGCAAGATGTAAAGGTCTTTGAAAGTGAAATCAGCTGATTCTGCTAAATCACTTTGCTGGTCTCAAAAACATCAATATTGATAGCACACATGCTGCATGCTACAACCTTCAGACGACTCTGGCATGCCAATCAGTCTACTGATCATCTGCCTTGTCATTGTAAATAGCCACAAAAAAACTTATAAGTCCTCATGCTGATGTTGGTACACAACAGCTGACAGCCTTACGTGTTCACAACTTAATCTGCGCATAGCAACTCTAAGCAGTAGCAAGGGGTAACCAGTCAGGACCAGACAGGTACCTGCGGTGTACCGGCACTTTCAAGGCTCTGATTTCTACTGGCATGGACAGTCCTATATGCACAATGCTGAGCTGAAGATGTACAGCCTAATCCACTATGTCTGTCTGCATTCTCATACGTTTCCAGGACTGTATCTGCTGGTACATACAATGGATGTTTTGGATGTCCTGCAGCTGTAGTTCCCAAGCATTGTGGGTTATTCAGCATTGACATCACAAGCTGGTCTTGCTGCAGCTGTCCACCATATATTCCCCAAGCTGCCACTGTAACTGCTGCTTTTGCGCTGAATAGCTTGATGAAATGAAAATTGTATAGACCGATGGGGTCAGGCGCGAGCTTCAATTCCCTGGGACACGTTGCCTTATAAGCAAACAAGTTGACAACTGAGAGACTTCCAAAGCCCCAAGACTTGGCAAAACCAATGCAACGCCGAATGGTTGGGTCGTCAGAGGCAGCATCTGCCGTGCTTGGATTGAGCATACAGAAGCAGACGTGTGGCAACTCTCGGTCCCATTGACGGCACAGCCAGTAGCGGTACTGCCCTGTGGCGCCCACAATTGCCTGGGACATGCCAGGTGGACTTCACTCACAGCCTTGCCTGGGTCAAAGATAGCACATGGCAGCTCAAATAGAATGCCAGATGGAACAAGAGCTCGATCCTGCTGAGCTATGGCTTGCTGGCCACCTCTGTTGGCGATTGCGCTTCGTGACCTTCAACGACGTGCTGTGCATCGACTGGATGCCATCGAGAACAACGCTCGACGAGCAGCACTCCTCCTCTTCTGCTCGTAATCATGTGAACCAAGCATGCGGTCAAGGTCGTCGAGTGTAAGTTGCGCACCATATACGACAGGCACGCAAGAGCGATGCAGGCTTTGTCGGTCCATCACGCCACAGGCGCAGTGGTACGCCATCAGGCTGCTGCTTGCCCACAGCTTGCCACAGCAAGACGCGCTTCACGCAAGCGATCGATGGGTGTTCCGCAAGCCGGGCTGTTCGGGCTCAACTTTGGTACCGCCAGCAGCACGGACATCAAGACTCGCAAGCAAGAGGTGCGTTCATCACGCTTGTATTCAGCTCCCCAAGCACCGACGCTTTGCGTCAGCTCGGGCAACTCACTGATCACGCCGCTCTTTGCGCTCGGGCTAGCCACAATATTCCGCGTGAGTGGCTTTTGTGCGTCAGTGCAGCTACTAGATGCCATTGAACCTCTACAACGCGGATTGACAGCGAACGAGTCCCAACAAAGCAGTGTCGAGAAACTGATTGAGCAGCTGGAAAAGGTCAACCCCAATCGCAAATCATTATCATCGCCAGAGATCAATGGCAAATGGAAGCTCAGGTACACCACAAGTGGAAGCATACTTGGCAAGAGCAGACCAGCCCTGGCTCGGCCAAATGGCCCAATATATCAGTTTATAGGTGAGTCCTGATTCTTGAGCTCCCTCAAGCTTGCATGCTTGTTCTTGCAACATCTTCAAACAGCAATAGCTGAGTGATCATAAACTGCTCTGAATGCTGTGCAGATGCACCAAACGGCAAGGCCAGAAATCAGGAGTCTTGGCCATTCTTCAACTCGGTGCGGTCACAGCTACATCATTCATCCGTTTGCCATTGGCATGGATTGATATATCAAGTGGCACAGGCAATATCATGCTGTTGCTTATGACAGCTGCTGACGCTTGTGTTACTTGCCAGGTATCTGCTGACTTGACTCCTGAAACCCAGAGCAGAGTTGGTGTCCAGTTCACTTTCTTCAAGATCTTTGGTTTGCTTCCAATCAAAGCTCCAGACAGCGCTAAAGGCCAGCTTGATACAACATTTGTTGATGAAGATCTGCGCATAAGCAGAGGTGACAAAGGTATGCACGCTGCACTTAGACAAATGCCTGCAGCAACCTGCACTGCCTCTGTGTCAACAGCTGTAATCCCCGTGCCAAAAAGCATTGCAGCTGTAGTAGTGTATGATGCACACATCATACAATTCTTGCTGATGTGTGCATACTGTGCCTAGCATTTGCTATGGCTTGCAGGCAATCTCTTTGTTTTTGCGATCTGATTCCTCTGGCAGGTCCTAGTGTCTCATGCACATTTTGTCGTTGTTCATAGTCTGTATAGCAGGCGTTCTGGCTTGTAGGCAATGTGTTTGTACTGACAATGGAGGATCCATCCGGCAAGCCCTAAAGTCTGGTATAGCAGCAGCAGCCACTGCTGAGGTCCAAAAATGTATGATGCAAGTGACAGCGCGGCGTTGATCACCAACTTATCATTGAGCAAAAGCATTGCTTGTTGAGGAGCTGCAAGTTGCAAGTGCAGCCATGGTTCAAGGAGGGCAGCAAGCAAGCTATTCAACTGATATGAATGAGTGTTTGCACCAAGGTTTTGAGCAGCTGGAGCAGTCGATGTGAGAACTTGCAAAGCTGCAGGCAAGTCTCCTGGATGACTTGATAGAAGCACCACTCTGTGGCACTGCAGCAGATCACTGACTTGCGTCTGCAGAGCAGCCTGCTCCTGAAGAAGTGGGAGCATGCTGAGAGCAGTTCATTGCCTTACGACTGCAAATCCAAGTGTAGCAATTTGCCCAACAGCTAGCTTTGACAGCACTTATTTAATTTATTTAGAGATAAATGTTAAAGCCTTGAATAAAAGTGGAGGCATTGTCAACTGCTCTTGTCAAGGCACGTGATTGTTGCCAGTGCATTCTTGTCAAGCAGTGTATCTAATTGTGCTACCCACTTTCAGCCATGATGTTGTGTGGCCGATTGACTACACACAATGTTTCAACTGTGTGTTGAAGGCAGAAGTCAATGCAGCACAAAGTGTAACTGTGTGATGCATGCGCTTAGCTTGAATGAAGATGCACTTGCTAGAGCTTAAATGTGCAGATGAGGAGGGCTATTGAAGTGCCTCTGTGCTGAGATTAAAGTCTGGAGAGCAAATGCGTGAATTTGCAACGTTGCATAATATGTGTTAACACGTGCTATCTTCTCAGGACATCCGCGAAAGTAACCTGAACAGTCCAGCAGATAAGCAAGACGGTGCTGCAAGCAAATGCATTTGGCCTCAGAGGCCAGTATGAGAGTCTCATACTGGCTCACACCAGCAGCTAGACTTGCCAATGCGAAGGCAAGTACGAGAAGGGCGCTACAATACTGAGCAACAACAGGAACCTACTGACACCAGCAACTCATCTATCTAGGAGTTTCCCACTCATTGCGACAACTTGGACAAGTTTCAAACAGCCGATGACACCTGCCAACTAGACTACGCAAATATGCAGCTGCTCTCAATTTCTCCGCTCCTGCTTCTACTCACAGAGGCTCCGATTGGCACTTAATGGCGGAGAAATTTCTTTTGTTTTTCTGCTTCTCTGTTGTGCTAAACATCAGCCAGGCTGTCATTCTGTCGGCGGGCCATGGGGCTATGGCCAACTGCAGCTGCAGGGTGGCTGGGGGGCACATATGCTTGCCCCCTTGCAGGTGAGGCTGGAGCACCATAAGCATAGTCCCCTCCTGGCTGCTCCACCGCAACTCCCACTGGCACCTGCAGTGTTGTTGAGCGCATATCAGGGAGAAGCAGCCAGCTATGATACTCTCCATTGCGTTTGGAATGAGGTATACATATCTCTCAATTTTTGGCGTGATGCGCATTACACACTGCATGAGTAATGCAAGTGGTGATTCACTGGTCAACAGGCATGCTAGCTACAAGGCAAGGTGTTGACACCTCTTGATGGTACATGCAAATTGCTTGCAGCTTGCTGGCAGCCAAAGAGCGCACCCAGCAGTTGCAGTAGCATGCCTCACTGGTGTCATGAGGTTACGCAGACTTTTGAAGATATCTCATGCATGAGATGCAGGATTCAATTGCCACAAACAGGTGCTTGCATCACACCATGACTGCATGCACAAAACCATGTTCCTGGTCGCTATGCTCACATAAAAAGCCAATTCAGCTGAATCTGAACACATCCATTGCAAACACACTTCATCCACAACTGAGTACATCTCAGCAGACACTGAGCGCTAACACACTTGACTGAGCTGCGAGAAGACCTCATGGACTTCTGACTTGGCAACAAAGTGAGTGTCCAGATTGAAAGCATACCACACTTGACTGCCCACAAACATGCCACACATTGAAAACAGTTAGCAGACCTGAGCACTGACATGCTTGACTCACCTGTGAGAAGACCTCGTGTACTTCTGACTTGGTGACAGACTGTGTGTCCAAGTCCAAAGCGTAGCATAAGAAGACAGCGTCCACAATGTTGAGCAGGACGCTGCTGAAGAAGGCCAGCACCACCACTGCCATCACAAAACATAGCACCCCCAGAATTGCAGCCTCCTGCAAACAGCCCTCAAATTTGTGAAGGGTAACCTTTATGGCTTTGGACAGAACTGCAGCCCCCTGCAGCCAAGCTCTAAAGTTTGCAGTCATGTCATGTGAGCTCCGCCTGGAAATAGCCAGGTACAAGCAAGCTACAGTAAGCTACACCCCTCTTTGTAACGACACTTGATGCAAGACATCTGTCGCCATTGATAACCAATCGCTGCAGTCTGACTGCAGTAGTCTCTCTGAGTACGGACGATTTGATGTAAGGACACATTTTAGGGTAGCCAAAGCAGTCGTTATCAAGAGAGATTACTGTAGAGATCCCTGAAGCTGTCACTGTCACACAAGAGTTGCAGAAGCTTGCAGCCATCATCTCATGCAGCCTGACTGTACTGGCGCACCGAAGCAAACATGTTACTGATTTACCATACACATCTTTCAAAACACAATACGCAAGTTTGTTGAAATATGGATCACTGAGATGCCACAGACATTGTGAGACACGCTGGTGCCAATTTGTAATGTGCAAGCATCTTGAAAGATGAGTCTGTGAAATAGTCGATGAACAGTATGGTGATTGACTGAAAGACAACATAGGTGTTGAGGGTGACAGGGGATGGATCAGGAGTGTGGAGGGCATTTGGGGGTTAAAACGGGAGTTGAGGGTGATTACAGAGGGGGGGGGAATATGAATGTTGAGGCTGATATGGGATGCTACTGATGGTGTGGATTGTGTTGGGTATTCATCAAGGGTGTGGAGGGTGCTGGAGGGGGGGGGCAGGGGGATACCTGGGTGCCATGGGGGCTGTCCTGCCAGCGCAGCCAGGAGAGGGTGAAGATGAGGAGGCCCCAGGCCAGGCTCAGCAGCACTGCCGCACAGTTCAGCACCATGGGCGGGAACCACCACACCCCATAAGCCTGCAGGCATCATGTGCAACCACTTCAAACGCATTTTGCCTGCAATCAGCACATGCATCCAACACAGCTGCAATGAGCAACACAAGCAGGAACCACCACACCCCACAAGCCTGCACGCATCATGTGCAATCAGTACCAGTTGTCCCTCTTTACACACACCCTCAGGTGCTAGGTGTGCATGACTGAAATTTTGTCTTGCCAGACCAGCTTATTTGAGCATCGTAAGCATACCATGTGCAACTACATCTACCTATTTTACCAAAGAATGAAACTTGACTGAGTACTGATGGTGCTTGTATGAACCCCTGTTGCATGCCAGAGACAGTCACAATGAATGCTGTATGCTTGACATCTGCATAGCACGCGGACTAAACTTGCCTTGAGGAAGTTGCGTGCCAGGAGGTCAGTGGCTCGGCGAGCAGCTTCCAGGAAGTTCTCCCCAGTGATGGCCATGCGCACTGTGGCAAACTTGGTGAGGTAGTCAATGAGGCTGTACACGCACTCCATGAGGCAGCTGGCCAGGCTGACCAGCAGGCTGCCGCCCTCCTGCTGAGCCTGCTGCCGTGCACTGCACTCACACAACACATACCTCACCACTTCTGGCATAAGATGCTGAATGAATGATGCCACATGATGCATGTTCCAATCGGATGCATGTCATCAATTCAAGCCCTAGCCTGCTGCCGCGAACTTCACCCCAAGCGACAATTTTCAAAAGGACTTCACCGACGCATAACTTTTCTAAAAGCCTCTCATACAGCATGCAGCACCACTGATGCCACATCATGCCCGATGCAAAGCATCACATTGGTCAGTTCTTGCACATGGCATGCAGACACTGACAGCTGAGTCAGCTATGACAATAGCAGTCAAGGCGTGCTGCTGAGGCTGAGCCTGACATGGTTTGGGAAAAGCAGGACTCACTTTTCCATGGCATTCCGCAGCAGCTGCACAATGGTGAGCACCAAAGACCCCAGGGACAGCGAGCCAAAGGATGCGCCAAGGGCATGCCTCAACGACCTCACGGTTGTGCCCTGAGTGCTGCCTAGCCCAGGCGGGCTGAAGTACCACTGAGCAATACTGCCAGAAATGGTGAAGACTCGAATCTCAAACACTAGGAAGATGCTCCACAGCAGTGTGACATTGGAGAGGGTGATGTAGGGGCTGACCCAGGCCTCTGTCTGCCATACACAACATGATACTGGTGCGGCTTCCTGGTCTCGACACTGTGTGGGGAACTGCTTGAAGTCCCTGAGCTCTGCAGCACACAGCTTGAGATCAACAATGCGGTCAATGACGATAGCAATGACGAGAGCAATGGGATCCATCATTCGGGTTAGTGTGCCTCCCTGATCTCGGCATTGCGTAATTGACTGCTGGAAGTCCCAGTACTCTGCAGCGCAAAAGCTGCATAAGGAGATGCTCTACAGCAGCGATATGTTGGAAAGAGTTGATGTAGGGGGCTGATCCAGGCCGCGATCTGCCATACACAGCATGATCCTGGCGTGCCTTCCTAGTCCCAGCACTCAGTGGAAAAATGCTTGAAGATCCATTGGACAGAGGACACAAGAAGTGGATGAAGAGCTCAAAAGGGGAATCAAGCAAAGCGGTTGGAACCCAGATCTCCAGTGGTGTTCACCAGTACAGCAAAATTGTGAAACACAATCACTCTATAGTATGCCAGAGCACATCACTGCTCTGGGCCGTGTCAGTTCTCAGGACCAAGATGATGAGGCAAAGCTTACGGTTGGGTACCAGGTCTCCATTGGTGTATGCCAGCCCAGTGAAGGCCAGCAGTGGTAACATCACTGTCAGCAAGACAAACTTGGCGCCGAAAACAAAGCCCAGCAAGCCTGGGTTTTCATTCAGTCCTGCCGCAGCTATGCCCAGCAACCGAGCACAAAGCTCGATCTCCCCACGCCTGCACAAAACTGCCATGCTAAAGTACAGTAGGGAGCATGCAGATAGCGTCAAGCCACCCAAAATAGCAGCATATTTATAAGCTACATACAAAGCAGCTAAGCAGAAGCCATAGTGACATGACACTTCATCTGCAATCTCCCCGTGCCTGCATTCACCTTCCATGGTAAAGTATGGCAAGCAACATGGAACAAATAGAGCACAGGTGCAGTAGGATGAGCATGCAGGGTGGCTAAGCAAGAGTACTGATGACATTGCGCTTCATCTGCACCTGATGGCAGACACTGCTCTGCATCTTGAACTAATGCTACCTCTCATGCGCTTCATGCAGCTGTAGCAAGCAACGTGCTGCAATGCTGATGTAGTGTGACAATGCATGCTGATGACATTCCTGTCACACTCACTTCCATGCAACCACAAAGCTGAGCAGCAACTTTGCATGACATTTTCAACAGATGTGACAGCACAGCAAATGTGCGCAGAAGCATTACCACATGTAGAAGACGACTGCTGCAAGCAATGCTAGCAGCAGCAAGATGATGCCTCCGCCCACTTGACCAGAGGCGATGGCTGCAATGCCCATCACTGCTGGTATGAGCACTTGAATCTGTATTGTGATCCTGGTCATGATTCTGCTGTGCCATTTGAAGACGTATAGGAACAGCAGTCCTAGTGCTAGACTGAGCACAGCGCTGACTAGTAGCCATGTTGCTGCTTTGCTCATGAACTCCGATATGCTGAAGTCTCCAGGCTCTTCCTGAAGCTGTGCTGAGAACAGGTTGTGCCCAACTGGACAGCTGTTGGGGTCCTTGCGCACATCTTCGCCTGATAGCACTGCAAACTTGCGATTCCTGCGCAGCACGTGCAGCATAAATCGTGACAGATGATCTGACAGATTGTGGACAAGTTGATGGCTGACGTGCGCCAAACTTGCTCGTGCTTCAGTGCATGTTGATCGAGCTGCACCTCTTGACCGGCGCTGAAAGGCTTACAGAACATGGGAATGCAGGGATTGCGCGTATTGCGCATGTGGTACATACCTGTGGACTGAGCCGTATAGGCCTCCAAACACAGTGACGCCAAGAGCTGCTGCATATAGAATGCCCCAGAAGGTGTCGTGTCTAGGTCGGTTGTGATATTCGTAGTGTCCGCTAGAAGACAGTGGCTCCTCCCCTGGTCTCATGACGATGTTCCAAGGCGCGAATGGCTGAGATCTGGCTGACCAAGACGCACTGACTCTGTCGCAGGCAGAGCTGCAGAGTCAGCTTCGTGACGAGCAAGTTGCTGACTGTCTCGGTCACCTCGACACCCTAACAGGCATATTGTTTGACCGGAAGCGTTACATCAGCGCCTTTTAGACAGGTGCAAGCGACACCGCAAGATCTGCCTTGGACCTACCATTCGAGACTAAGCACTCTAATTGCACAACTCAATCTCCAGCGCCAGATCTGCCAACATGGGCGGGTATCAATGTCCAGACCAGACGGGAAAGGTCGCCATCGTGACTGGAAGCAACACCGGCATCGGCTTTCATACAGCCAAAGCTCTTGCCTGTGCGGGGGCCCATGTATTTATCGCAGCTCGTCGACCTGAGGCGTGTGAAGAGTAAGCTTCCGGGCAGAGCTTTGCTGACTGTCTTGCCGTGCATGCAAGCATGCCGGCATGCAGAGCAAAACTTGCTTCGCCTACAAATTGCGATGGGTCAAGGCAAAAGTGTCCTTTGCCATATGCAGGGCTGCTCAGGAAATCAACAAGGCTGTCGGCATGAACAGGAGTCAGGGCAAAGCCGAGTTCCTGAAAATTGACTTGTGTTCTTTTGAGTGAGTCTTGTTGTGGCAGTCACGCAGCACATAGTTGCAGCAGCGCCTCAGTGAAGTGTCTGGTCCTGAACATTTCTGTGGGACCTGCCAACACATGGCCTATGCTACACAGGTCAGTCCGCACCTTTGTGGACAGCTTCAAGAAGAAGAACCTTCCATTACACATGCTCTTCAACAACGCTGGTGAATGGATCCGTGAAGACAACACATACACAGAAGATGGCTTCCAGGTGCATTCTGCACTGCCCACCAATCTTGTCATCATGTTGCTGTTGCTTCTTATGCCGCTACCAAGTGCAGCACGTCTCACTCAGTTTGTGGTAATGTATGTGCAGATCATGATTGGAGTCCAACACTTCTCACATTTCCTATTGACAATGCTCCTGATTGACAAGCTTAAAGCTAGTGCACCTTCACGCATTGTCTACACATCCAGTGCCTCTGAGGCAACAGCACAGAAGGAGATCCCTTGGGACAACCTGGGGTGGGTCACCACATGTCATGCATCACAGAGTGTCATTGTGCAATCAGCTGCTGCCCCTTGGCAAAAAGAGCTTGCCTTCCTCTACCATAAGTTACAATTGTTAAGGCATCCTGATCAGCTGTGCATACATTGCGCAAAACAGAACAGTCGCGGTCCTTTGGCGTTGACAACGGGAGCCCACGTGTGTAGAGGTTGCCCAGGATGAAATGTGCCTGTGCTTCTTCATCATGTCATGCAACAGTGACAACATCACTGGCTTTGCAGGGGCTTCAATTGTGGTAACAGTGACTTTACAGCGTACTCCAATGCCAAAGTGTACAATCAGATGACAGCAGTGGAGCTGCAGAAGCGATTAGAGGGCACAGGTGTTGACATCTATGTCGCCCAGCCAGGCATGTCCAAGACAAACCTGTTTGTCAAGGCGGACCACAGCAAATGGTCAGTCTATCTTCAGGTATGTAGTGCCATTTGGAGTGTTTGTCAATATTGACCACAGCAAATGCTCTACCTTCAGGTATGTCGCGCCATTTGCAGTGTTTGTCAAGCAGTGTGTGATCATTCACAGATGAGCAACAGATGAGTTCCAGTTGACTAGTGGCACGCACAGCATGTGCTGTGGTCTTTTCTTTCCAGGATGCACCGCAAGGCTTGCATATGATGCGCTGTGTCCACAAGCTTTGAGCATGAACTGCAAGCTCTTGCAAAGGCTGCTGCATATGATACGCTGTATCACAAGCCATGAGGATGCGATGCCAGACCTGACACAGGCTGCTTACTGCATAAATACTGCAGGACTGGATGCAGTATCTGACAGGTCTACCCGCTGATGTTGGTGCTATCCCACTGCTGGTGTGTGCTACCAAAGATGATTTGCCAGGTGCAGTATCTGCAACGCTGTATGCATGCCTCAATAGCTTTGTGAGCGCTCCAGTTTGTCAGCTGCTGATGCATGAGTTGTAGGGTTTAATTGTGCATGCAGTTACTGTAGTAACACTTGAGGTGTGCTACATATCCTGTTTGATATGATACTGGGTCTAGCATGCATGCAAAGTCTCTGAGGCCACTCCTCACTGTGCACATGATTTTGTATAGTCGTGCATTATTGTCTGAGTGTCTGGACTGACCGGTGGGTGTTATTTTCAGGAAAAGGAGGTGAGCTGAACTATGGGCCATACTACTCTCGTTTCCCCTATATCTTCCCCAACATCACCAACATCAACCCCTATGCATCCCAGAAGCCCCAAGGGCCATTTGCTGATGATGGACCTACATCTAGGAGGCTGTTTGATGAGACAGTCAAGATCATCAATGAGAAGCTGCCCGCAAACCAGAGCATCAGCGTGTTGCAACCTAGAGACTGACTGGACTCAGCGGTTGAGTAGGATCTATACTGTGTTCAAATGTGTATTAGCTTGCGGCAGCGTCGTCATTAGTGTCATGTAGATTTGTTGTAGCCTATATTGTAGCCCATGCCGCTGAGCACACTAGTGGACAATGGTGATTTGTGTCTCCGTATAGCAGTGTATCTAAAGCGCGCCATATGCATGTTTTGCAACCTATAGCTATTGCGTTGTATTTTAGTTTTGCGTGCTGGCTGATTCTGTACATGTTTACTGATCACAAATTTTGATGACAGGATGACAGGAATGAATGTAAGACGTTGATCCTTGCTTGCTGAACTTTCGTTGTGAGGTTATTGCCAAAGGTCATGTCGAATATGAATGATGCAAGGCAGAAGCTTGAGGTGCCTGAATTGCGGTGCAGAATGCACGCTTGTGTCAACACCTGAGCTCCTGAGTCATCAGTCGAGATCAATAGAGGTGGTCATGCTCTGTCTTTCATGCACGTTGACCATATATATAGCATGGGTCATGATATCATGATATCACATGCTATGCCTAGTTACATGCAGGATGTTGCGTGCTGTTGGCAAGCGAGATACGTACCTGAGGTTGACACGTACCTGATCATGAGTTCTCCAATTGCCCGTGCCTTGCATGCAAGGCCAAAGTGCCCGACGGAGGCTTTGAACAGAACCCCCCCGACCCACCCGAACGCTGCATGATTCTTCGTCGTAAATCATGTCGCTCCTTGGAAATCTGCAACACTCGAAATACATGCAAAACAAAGGCATTTTGTTTGAGAATGCATGACAAAAGCGGTAGTCTCGATTTCTTGAAAGACACCTTCACAAGTGATTGCATGTGAAGAAGAGCATGCCCGGTTATGGGTTGGCATCAACCCCGCCAAAACCTGAGCAGGGTCGAAGATGCCAGATTCCCACTGAGCGCTTCAGTCAGTCTTGTACAGTAAAAGCTCTTTATAACGACACCCTTTACAGTGACAATCGCGATATAACGACAAAA
>BDIU01000466.1:63972-128778 GCA_002118135.1 Trebouxia sp. TZW2008
ACAAAGCTAGAAAAGCCTGAACTAGCTCGTTCAACAATCACAGGTGTCTTGAAACAGAGTGTTAAATGGCTAGCAGTAGCTGAAGAAGCAACAGGCAGCAGTATCAGGCAGCGCGGTGCACAATGGGATGGGCTTGAGAAGGGTGTAATATTTTGGTTCAATCAGATGCGTTCTAGAAATGCAGTCATTACTGACAAGCTTATTCTCATGAAAGCCAAAGCATTGGCAGAGAAGCTTGGCATCAATGACTTCAAGGGGTCTGATGGCTGAGATGCTGTGACCTAGAACAGCCTATTGCAGGCACTCTTGTCAAAATTGACTCAATATTCTTGGAGTTACAGCCATCTTTCTTTATAGTGACATTCAGTGACCAATTGTCGTTATATCGCTACAGCAACATCTTGTTATAACAACAAAATGTCAGCATACCAGTGTGGTCGTTATAAAGAGCTTTTACTGTAGCGGTCTTTGAGGTCACAGCTTCGTCTGCAGAATGACTCTTGCTGAGTATCATGACGAGGTATACTTGCGATTGAGACGTCGCTGCTGAGCTGCCGCTGCTGAATTTCTCGAGCTTGCTTATTCCGCACGAGCTTCAGTTGGAGTCTGATAGGCTTGAAGGCTCTTCACAAAGGAAAGCTGCTACGTGAGTTGCCTAGACATCAACAACTGCACTTGCAATGCAATGCTCATTCATCGCATGCTGCAAGTGTCAGCAAAAGCGTGTGCTGCTCACAGGTCAGGGTAATTTGAGTCGAGCCACTTCGCGCATCATGGGCAGCCTTATCCAAGAGTATGGCCTTGCCTGTCCACCGGTACGTATTGAACAAGCCTCGCGACAAACACATAATACGACAGGGGACTATGCACACCTTTTGTAAGAGCCCTGATGACATTGTCAGTGACACAGGCTTTGTTGCAGGATGAACCCCATATAGCGACCTTCAAGAGCATACTGCTTCTTCTGGGGCCGGTCAAGATGTCCGAAGCAGCAGTGATTTGCAGACTCACCTACAAGAGCACCGACGAGATGCTGACTCAATGGCAAACAGCCGTGATGCTGTCTAATTCAGCAGTAACTCTCACTCCAGACTCAAAGGACTTGTCTTTTAGACTGCGAGGCGTCTTTCGCCATGTCAAGGGGGAGTGGCTGAGGGCCATTTATGTTCTCATGGGGCGTGATAAGAATGAGGCATGGGCCCTGGACAATGACCAGCTGGTCACAGCAATCATAGCTCACATTGTGAAGGCAAGTTTTCAACAGCCTGCAACCCATTGACGGCTGAATGCAGGGCATGCCAATGGCCCATGGTAGGAACTGTGTCTAGCACCCACTGGTTGACCATATCATGTTGCCAAGTCAGCTGTATGCTGCATGTATGCCTGTCAAGCTGATAGCATCTGTTTTTGTGTTGCATCTAAACCTAACAGACTGAGGCAGCTGACGCAGTTTCACTCCTTCATCCTATGCAAATGTGCTGTATTCTGTCGACAACTTACGTGATGCTCACCAAAACACCAATTCCTCTGCTTTTTGCCTGCTCTGTTAAGGCAATTGGTGTGCTGTAGGGGTTGCCATTTCCTTACCCAAGAGAAGGATCTCAGAGCTTAGGTGCTTTTTCTGAAGGCACAACATCTATCAAGGTGTTGCATTTAATCTGTGCCTGACTATTCAAGTTATGGCCATTTATCTGTGAATGTGCTTTCAGTGGGCATATCACCAATCATGTCAAGTGTAAGCCTGAAGCTATAAGCCTCACAACACCATTTAAGCAGCAGCCTGACATGCGCATTCAATCAAGCCGTGGTTTCTGCTCCATCAGGGAATCTTGCATCTGCCTGCTTTTTATGCAACTTGCTTGGCATATTGTCTCAGCTTGCCCATGCTGCAATTTCAGCTTGCGTTGTGACAAGCCTGCATCATGTCAAACGCAACATCCTATGAATGAGCTGCATAGCCTTTGCATTCACCTGCATAACTCTGACTTTTGACTGTGTGTGTGCAGAGGATCAGAGTGACCATTGGCAACAAAACACTGCCAGCCAAGTCTGCAGATTGGCTCAGCAACCTGTGCAACTTCTCTCCAATTCTGATGGCGCTGAGACCAAAGCACCTCAAGAGGCTGATGTTAACATGCAAACAGCTCAGAGCTGTAGTGCACAACTTCGCGATTACCATGAAGTTTGGCGTCAACTCAGTCCAAGCCAGCCAGTACGACCTACACAAGCTGGGCACAGGCAACTGGCAAAACCTACAGACACTAGTGCTCCAGCAGACTTTGGACGCACCTGAGATGTGCTGCTTGACTGAGGGTCACCTGCCACAGCTGACTTCCCTGCAGCTGCGCCTGACAGACTGCCTATATGCATCTGGGCTGCTTGCAGAGGGCAAGTGGCCGCTATTGCAGAAATTGAACCTCAGCCACAGCCGCCTGTCAGTAACAGCCATGGGAAGAGTCAAGCATGGCAAGTGGCCTGGCATGAGGGAGCTGCTTCTGCACAACTGCCGCCTAGACTACCAAGCCATCTTCCACCTCACAGATGCCAGCTGGCATCAATTACAGCTCATAGACCTCAGAGGCAATGAATTGGATGGCAGAGACCTCGCCAACCTGTCTATGGGCAGGTGGCCCAGCCTTGCAACCTTGCATGCTGGCAACATACTGGAGCCTCTCGCCTGGACCCACTTGCTTGCTGGGCAGTGGCCACAGCTGGGAAAATTGACACTCACAGCAAAATGGCCTTCAGTGCCAGCCGCCACTGGCTTTCCCAAGCCTGATCCCTCTTCACTCGGTCCATGCGGATTTGCAGCATTGAAGCACCTTCATATTTACCAGCCTCAGTTCTGCCAGTCTCTGGCTGCCTCCCTTGTGTCATCATGGCAAGCCTCTCTTTGCAGCCTTGACCTGAAAGGATGCGACATCACTCGAGCAGCTCTGCAGCCGTTTGGCCAAGCTCACTGGCCCAACTTGACAACGCTGATACTGGCTTGCACTGACATCGATGCAGAGGGGGTTGGGCATATTGTGAGAGGCAAAATGCCCTTGCTGCAGCTTCTCAATCTGCACTTGTGCCAGGGCATGGATGCAGCGGCCTTCAGGCAGCTATCTGCAAGCCGTTGGCCGGAGCTGAGAACTCTGGCCTTGGGCTGTTCGCTGCTGTATCCAAGGTCACCAGGTATGAGTGCCGCTGTTGTAGACAAGGCAAGCATCAACTGTGTGACACCATTGACACAAGCCAAGTGGCCTAAGCTGGAACAGCTGGAATTGACAGCCTGTACAATCACGGTGAAGGCCTTGAAGGTTTTGGTCAAAGGTGATTGGCCTGAACTGAAGCAACTAGATTTGTCCCGCCACCAGCTTACCTGGTTTGCTTTGGGGGCTTTGAGAGGGAAGAGCAAGCAGACAGTCAGGCTCAGCTTGAATCAGCTGCGACCCACAAGGCTTTTGGCAGGTGGTCTATGGCCCAAGTTACGCTGGCTCAATTTGACCCCTGCCTAATATTCAACTTGCTGCTGAACAACTTCTGCTGGCAACATCAGGAAAACCCTCTGCATTGAGATGATGTACATGTCGCTGTATGCTCCGTGTGAAGCAGTGTTAGGTGCATCAGTTGACAAGTGTTGTACTGTGACATTGTCTTCTTTCAGAAAGCAATACCCGATGAATTTGCTGTGGGGCTCCTTGCCAGCGGCAAAATGCGTACTGCGAGAAGTTTGCATACAATCAGCATGTTTGATGCTTACTTACATGCTGGTCTACTGGAAGCACGAGCATGTGCAATACGCCCTGCTTGCTCATGCCGAGCATGCCCTAAGACAAACGCTGGCAGACGTGAAATTCCATCAGCATTGCTGCATGCGTGCACATCGCACACAGATCTGCGCACCTGGGATTCTATGTAAACATTGCAATTCCTTGCTCATCACTGGGTTGTGTGATGGTCTGTGAGGATGCAAGCAAGAATGGACGAGCAAACGGGCCGTATCATGTGAATGCACAACTGCTGCAGGCATTCGATCATCTCTGTGATCTTCACATCACAGTATGTCCCAGTCAGAGAGTCACAGCAGATTGCAACATTGGCAGCTTGGGCTCTGCACAGGTTTGCGCTCTTGACACGTCTGTCACTATCTCCCTGACTTTCAAGGCTCTTGCACTGTGACAAGACCTAGAATTCGGCAAGCTGAGTGTGTTCAATCCAAAAGGCAATCAGCAGGGCCACAAGAGAGGACGTTTGAAAGACAAGAGCCATGACAGAGCCAGCCTGTGCTGTGCTAGCATTGGGCGCCCACCTAGGTGCCATCACATATGCACAGTTGTTGACATACCCAGACAGCAACCAGAACAAGCTAATGTACATCATTGCTGCCCAGTCACTCAAGAAGGACACATCAGTACTGATGTACAGGAAGAATATGGGTGTCATGATTGTCTTGGCAATTGCCAGGGACAGTAGACCAGGCTTGGTCGTGAAATGCTGAAGTCTGGGCAGAATCCTGCCAACAACGTCACTGATCACTCTAGCACCAAACAGCACCTGCATCAGCAAGCAGTGACATTTTGTCCACAACCATGCAAGCAATCTGTCTACACGCAGTGCAGGCTTGACAGTCCAAGCAGGCGTTTGAAACAGAGAAGCTCAGCCTGTCCCAGCCGTGGCATCAACTGATGAGTGAAGGGCAGCAAGTTGTGAGATCAGCAACAGTATGCAGGGCATCAGTGCTGCTAAGCCAAAGGCTGTGCTGCTGAAAGCGGGTCTCCTCTGCAGCAGTGGACAATGCACAGCCTCGATGCATATGCACTTGATGTAGCAGTTGCCAAGTGATGACTATATACTGGAGCCATGAAAAGGAAGCTACCTGTGGCAGAGCTTCACCAAAATGCCCTGAGCTAGGCACATAGGGAAAGAAAGGGAACACCAGTATTGAAGATGACACACTCAAGAACAGGGCAAGCCCTGCTGGCCAGATGCTGTGAGCCAGGGCGGTTGGGCCAGCAGCCCTGAAGACTAGCAGGCTAGATGTGGAGGGGGTGGTACTGCCTAGGCTCTCCAGGCTGAAGGTTGAAGAAGGGTACCCCCTCTCCATCTCATCTGCACGCACCAGCCTGCCGCTGGGTCACTGGCATTGCCTGATTATTGAGAACAGGCAGAAGGTCATGCCATTGTGCAACATACGCCTTGCCTCATGCAGGCCTTTGTGCAGAGGGTGGCTGCCAGAAAGCCATGCAGGGCAAATCAGTGTCCTGGTGATACATGCTATGTCAGCAAAAATGAATACGCATAGCAGCGTACATTGGGAATGTTTTGGGAACAGAAGCTGGCGCGACTTGCTGACGCTCTCCAGCAATGCACAAGAAAGTAGTGCAGCAATGCCTGATGCAATACACAATAATCTACTAGTATAACAGATAATCAAAGCAGGGTCTGCACTGACCCAGCAGAGGTGTGGCGGCTGGAGCAAGGCGGCGCCTCTTAGCCATGCCGGGCAGCACAGCTCGGCTGCTACTGGACCCACTGGACCCCTCAGACCCCACCCCACTGCTGCGCTGCTCAAGCAAGCTGCCGCTTTCATCAGAAGAAGTTTGGGAGATGGTGGGCTGGTGTTGGACATGATTTTGCCTTGAGCGTGCCAGGCTGTATGATGGCTGCACAGGGCTTGAGGAGTCTTCAAGCACGGATGTGCTGTCTGAGTACCTTGTCTTTGTCTGCAATAGGTTCCAGTGCTGAAGCAGCAGCAGCATTGCAGCAAGCCATCCTGCACAAGGCTTCCTATTCTCAGACAATTGCTGATGCTAGAGTGGAAACAGTGACACCTTTGATCAGTGCTTTTAAAGTGGTCCAGCTTGTGAACAGATTTGGTTGCTCAAAGACAGTCGCTTGGTGACTATACGTACCTAGCAAGGCCTTTGAGCCCAACTAGCATGCGTTTGTATGTATGTACGTATGTACGTATGTATGTATGTATGTGTGTATGTATGTATGTATGTATGTATGTATGTATGTATGTATGTATGTATGTATCCAGCACATGCACTGTATCTATGATAAGAATGACGACAACTATGCTTTCAAGCATACATTGCTGGGTGTGTGTGGCACAAGCCCTATCTTGCCAGGCAGGCTTGTCTTGAGCATGCCGATACCGACATCAGATGTATCTATCTGTTGTCAGTATGAGACCAAAACCTGTCAGCTGATGCACAGGCTGCAATCATTCAGGGCATAGACTTTTATTGGAACCAAGCACACAAGGCTTGCGAAGCATGCAAGGCTATTCATGACAATTTGCAGTTATCAGGGACCAAGCAACGTTTCAGGCAAGATAGCAAGCACTGCATCAAGAGTATGGGTTGTGCTGCAAAAACAAGATTCACTGCACCAAGCAGTACTGTCAATTTGACAACCAACGATACAACATGGAAGATCTGTACCTGCAACTGTGAGAGCTGCAACCAGCTGAAACAGCACAAGTTGCTGTACATAAGATGGCTTGGCCCCTATGCGCAGGGCTGCCTCTGCCAGTACAACAAGGGGTCCACTGGCAACAAAGCCTGCATCACATAGCCTGTCAGCTATGCAGCTCTCAGCTGTCAAAGCATCTGGCAGTGCATCGAGTCTTGCTGAGATCGCTGTTGACTTTGATACACATTAGTATGCACAAAATGATCATCTGCTGCATGAGGCTGCTGTATTGCTCACAATGCTGCTGTTGTGAGCGTCACTGCAGAGTGCACACAGGTGCCATTTGCTGCATGCAGCTGCTGAGCTGCTCACCTGTTGTGAGTGCCACTGAGTTGCCGGTGGTGAAGTGGGTCACAATCTGGTAGGATGTGCTGAAAGCAATGCTGTTCAGGACTCCAAGTAAAGCCACAAGCAGCAGTAAAACCTGCTTTGAGTTTTCATAGAAGGGGTATATGGCGCACACAACAGCAGAACCGCCAAGTCCTGCGTTGTAGATGAGCATGTGTTGCGCTTTGGTGATTCCAGGCTTTTTGGAGTTCAGAACCACTGTGCTGCTTCACCTATGCCTAAACGGAAAGTAGCAGCTTTTGCTGTTCCATATCTGCTGTCTAGTCTCGCATCCCACACACTTTGAAGTAGCAAAGTGGGCAGGCTTGGCAAGAAATAAGCTAGATTGAGGTGCAGGAGCATGTGCGGCCCATATAGACCCTTGTAGTAACTGATCAGGGAGGAGATGGCGGTCCATGCCGCGGTGAAAGCGACCTATCGAAAAGCAGAGGCTGTGATCGAGACTAAATGAGCGTTTGACCACCTTGAAGAAACATACAGTCTTACCGAAGTTAGAAAGAAGCAAGCTGGGCTATATAATTTAGGCCCAGAAAGTGACTTGTCGGACTGTGTTAGCATAACAGGTGCTGACAACGAGCAATATCAGCGGCATGACTTGTTTGCTGCAACAGCAATACGCATACAACAAAGTTGCTTCCGATGTGTCCAGTCTCGGAAGTCGCACACGCTTCAGCGACGCGCGAGCTGCAAGAGGAAGCTGAAAGCGAAGCCAATCGCCATGACTCACAATTTACCACGACTTTTGAATAGCTCTGGCCTGTGGTCAACACGCTAAAGCGATGGTCGCAAGCTACACTCGTGACAATCTGAGTTTCTCAGCTCAGTCAGTTTGCGTCAGCGACTCGCGGCTCTCGTGAGCAGTCGTCTCGTCTTTTCCGAAGCAGTGTCACACCAGCAGAATGCTGCTCAGACCTAACCCCGTACACGGCTGTGTTGTTTGCTTCCAGTCCAAAGCCAGTATTGCTCAAAGCGCAAGACGACAATGTAGACATGCTCGGACCTATCTGGCTTTGCGCAATGCCCCCTCGAAAGTTTATGCCACTGCTTCAAAATCTGGCTTGTTTGACAAGCTAGGAGACGTCTGCACAGAGATGAACAAAGCTCCACCTTCAGTGGTGAGACACTAGCCTCGGAAGGGAACTTTACCAGGCTTTCTGCCTAAGCTTGCAGGCGCAGCATACAAAATGTGTTTGACTGCGCACTTGCAGAGGCAGGAATATACCAGTGATATATTGAACGCCATGGAAGCCCTAGACAAGGAGGGAGCAGTCCCTAAATGGGGGGCCAGTCTTCAACAAGTGTCGCGCAGAAATGTCTTCATTGGCGAACTGAGAAGAGTTGGAATCAAAAATCCAGAGGTCATAGGGACACCTAGTGCACGCAATGACGCTGCCTTCCTGATCACCCTGGTCTTGGTGACTAGCGTCGTGGCAGTGGCTGGTGGTCAATTACCTGGAGACTGGGTAAGTGCACTATGCACACCACAGTGACTCAGTGGCTATGAGATGTTGGTGTCGACCAGGAAAAGTGCTTACCCTGAACTGTACCTGCCATGTCCTGATGTTGCATGATTATCTGCTGCCAACATAAGCAAACCTGAATGCCAAATTGACTACACTTTAGTGCTCATGACTTGATGCAGAGTATGCATTGTGGTTTTTGTAAGCATCTTGCCATTTCAGTCTTGTGACACGCTGTACATGTAATGGCAATTGAGACACCCACCATGCACAGCAGTTGTCCTACCTGGACACTGTTCATAGAGTTGCAACATGGATTCTGTATCTGAATTTGCTTGCAGGGCTTCTTTGTACCATATCTGACTGGCGCCATTGTCCTGGTTGTTCTGGCAATTGGCTCAACAGCTCCTGGCCTGTTGCAATTTATCATTGGCAGATTTGCACAAGTCTTTCCAGACTATAGAGGGCGCGTATTGAGGCACGAAGCTGCTCATTTCTTGGTAGGGTCTGCCTGTGTGGTTAATCTCAATTGCCTGCTGCATTTGTGCACTTACTTTCTCACCTCATATGCCATGCTTTGCCGTGATGCTTTGTGGTGACAGTGTGCAGTGATCTTTTGCAGTACGCTTGACCACCATGCTTTGCAGTGATTTCTTGCAGTGATGTTCTGCGGTGACACTGTGCAGTGATCTTCTGCAGTGCTGCTTTGCAGTGAGACTTTGCAGTGATGCTTGGCTGGGCTGCTGGTCAAGTTGATTGATCAAATTTCACTAGTGACTGCTCGGCAGGCAAGCTATCAGAGCACATCCATCCTGCAAGCTATTGAGAATTGACCATGACATTCCTTATGCAATGCTTGGCAGGCAGGGTATTTGATGAAGGTTCCTGTAGCAGGCTACTCGTTGGACATTGGCAAGGCACACACAGACTTTGCTGAAGCCAAGATACAGAACAGACTAGTGCAACGCAAACTAAGCGATGAAGAAATTAATCAGCTGGCTGTTGTGGCAATGGCAGGCGCCACTGCTGAAGCCATGAACTATGATCAGGTATACAGCTGATGATTGAACTCTCCAATTTTTGGCTTGATCTGACACTTGTCTCATTCTGATGATTGAAAGATGCAGTTCTTGCCTTATACTGATGATCGATGCACTTCTGCTTGTGACAGCTGCAGTTCTTGGCCCATGTTGAGAATTGCCATGCTCTGATGATTGACATTTGCAGTCCTTGCCCAACTTGATGGATGCCATGCTCTGACTATGACAGCTGCAGTCCTTGCTCGGTTTCCATGATTGTTGTACTCTAATATCAACGGTTGCATTTCTTGCCCATGTCTGATGACTGACAGCTGCATTTTTGCCCTGCTCTGCTGCAAGTGTTTCGTGCAACGAGTCTATGTAGTGTTGACAGGTACAAGGTCAGGTGGCTGACCTGACTGACCTTCAGCGCATCTTGCAGCGAAGTGAGCAGAAGATGACAAATGCACAGCAGCAAAACATGACGGTGAGGCTCATGCTAGCGACACCAAACATTGCACAACAACGCATGTTGCATCAAGACATTTATGCAAAGTAGGGTCAGCACAGATATCAGGTGTGCATGTGTGACAGGCTGCCTTGCATATGGTGTGCATACACATGCACTTGTAAAAGCTGCTCACTGATCTATTAACTTTGCTGCTGTAGAGATGGGCAGTATACAGTGCTGCCCAAATGCTGACCAAATATGAGAAAGAGTACAAGGCGCTGCAGCAACAAATGCAAAAGAGGGCATCTATAGACAAATGTGTCGCAGCCATTGAGGAGGCTTGACACAATCCATGCTGCATTCAGCTGTTGGCGATCAGCACAACTGACAGATGTAAGCAGGGCCCTACGGCCACTATATATGGGGCTATGGGGCAGCAGTTGTACAGACACTGGAGAACAGCGTCAGGCAACTCCACCGACATCAAATTGCTTGACAGGTTGTAAGCTTTGCAAGCGCCTAAGCAGTATGGTTTTTTCAGAATAATAGATGGACCATCAGCAAGCATTTCACTCCACTACAGGTCTATAGACTGTTTTGGCAGGATCATGAGCCCAGCAAGAAATTTTTGCATCAAGGCGACTTTTGCTGGAACAGATACAATGGTATAGACTGCACTGACAAACATAGCATACTGTTCATGAGCAGCAACTCTTTGTGATCGGATGATCGAGTCAATATCAGACTTGACTGGGCCAATTGTCAGCTATAAGTACTGCATTGCTGTTGACTGCATGCTAGAAGAGCATTTTCTACAATGTCTTTGCGAGGCACACACAGCAGCAGCACAGATCCTGGCATCTGTGAACTGCAGTATGACACAAGCCAGCATTTCGCACGCTGCTGGCCATCTGCTATTATTGTGATGCTAAAAGCTTGCAAGTCAATGCTTTCTGCAGAAATTCTGCTGTGATCAGTGCCAATGGTGTGTCAGGACTGCAGCGTTGCCTGCTGCGTGTGCTATGCCACCAGCAGACTGCCTGGAGGCCTAATACCTGTACTTGGTTGAATAATCTGCAGCCGCCAAAAAAGATTGTACATGAGCATATTGAAAACTTGCAGACTTGCAATGCTGTGAAGACTGCAGCTGCACCAACCTTTGGGAGAGACCACAAGACCTCTGCCTTTCCTGGCGCCCCGGTATACAACCTCGACTATGTCAATAAACTCCTGCTTGTTGTTCATAGCCCAGTTGATCTTGTTGTTGTTGCCAGTGCCCAGATCAATCATGATGTGTTTGTTGCGGAAAAAGAACATGACGGTGCAGGGGTCATACAGCTCGTACATGGTATTGAAGTCTGGGATCTCTGTCAGGTCGACCAAGTAAATCACTGCAAAGTTCTTCAGCTGATCAGCAGTTGTGGCCAAAATCTGCAGGTACCCAGTCTAATGTCCACAAGCTGCACCACAGGTCTGAAAAGCTCAAGCCAGCTCAACTCACAGTGAGCAGCGAGCATTCAGGAAGTTTGATAAGCTCACCTCGTCCATTTGCATGCATGTCTGGTCCCAATCATGCCCAAAGCGAATTATGACAACACGGTCTTCTTCCTGAAAGACATTGCAGAATCATCAGGCATTTTGCTTGAGGAAGAAATCGCTGCTGCATATACTGGAGCTATATGTTTGAGTGGCTCTCAGCAAACGACAGATCGTTGAAGTCTGTCGAAAGGGCAACTCACCGAAAGAATAGCTTGATCCACGGCATAACCAGTGTGAAGATGAGGCAAGAGATAACTCATCTTTGAACACGGAAAAGGGAGTCGGCTGACGAGAGTCACAGTAGCTGACAAAGTGCTACAGAGTTGCTCTACCGGCAGCGACAGAGGCGCAGTTGAGCTTGCTGCAGGGATGCTCAGGGACCCCTTAAGCTATGGACCACACACTATGTGTGCGAGGCGAAAGCTCGCTGGCACACCTCTCAAGGTCGAGCAAGCAGCGGTCGGTGGGCAGGCAGTGATGGATCGTGCAATAGCAAACACCAGAGCCAGAACAGTGTTTTACAAGAACACTTTGGTCACAGACTCCCTCTGTGAGGGGCCAAGTTGCCAACAGGGCTTGTTTCCAAACGCCCTGCTGTGGGACTGTGTACACTACGAAGTCGCATAAACGACATTTCGCTGCAACCCTCGATCTCTTGCATCCCAACCAAGTCAACTGTTGCGTGATACCATTGGTCAGTCAAGCGCCCATCGTTGAGCTGCCGCAATCGACTAAATTGACAGAGATTCCCTCAACACATTCCTCAAAACGAACATAAGGCATGGAAGAGGAGAGTTTGTTGGACGAGGAATGCTTGGCCTTAGAGTCGATATTCGAGGACAGGTTTACCAGGCTACAGCCTGACAGAATCAGGCTGATTGTAGTCCCTGAAAGCTCTGAAGACAGCTCTGCAGGTCAACCCTTGAGCTGCTGGAAAGCTTTGTTCTGAACAGGTGTCTGAAGCACCCTTTCACTGCAGGCAGTTTCTGTCTTGTCCTGAACATGAGTGCCTGACGTCAGCACTGGAGCTGCAGGAAGCGTACCATTGTTTTTGGAGCTTGTCATACCAGCTGACTACCCAAATGTCGCGCCCCAGCCTGACTTGTCGAATGTCAATAATGCTCCATATATGCCTGCTGTCAAGGAGCAGGCTGTCAATCAGCTCATTGCAGAGGTAGGGATAGCAGACTGCATGCAGCATGCCATGATCAGCCTTGTGTAAACTTGATGCCACACCAAGCTCCGTAGGCATCGAGATGCACAAATTTCATGGTTATGAATTGCAATTGAGGAATGCAGCAGCGCTCCAAATGCTTTCAGTGCTTTGTAGTTTTAGCTTGCATAAGCAGCAGATCCTCTGTCAAACAGGCTTGAGCAACAGTTTGATGCAGGCAGGGACCCAGCTGGGTGAGTGTATGCTGTACAATTTGGCAGAATGGGCCAAAGACCGAATACCACAGTGGCTTGAGCAATCTATAGCAGAGCGTAGCTTGCCTGCTGCTGTTTCCACAGCTCAAGTGCAAGCTGCCATCAAAGAGGTAATGCATGGGCACAACTGCACTGGCCACTGAGTCAATATTGGTTTTGCTACTATGTAGCCTGGTTTTACAAGACATTTAATGACATGTAGGAAAGCCAGTTCAAAGGCATGTCAAAAGCCCAGAAGCGAAGACATTTTGACAAATTTGGTGCTGCTGAAGAAAAGCCTAGGGGATGGAACTGGGTGGACATATTGTCTCATTTGTCCAAAGGGCCTAAAGTGGAAACCGCCAGCGCATAGTCAACTTCCTCAAACAGCTTGCCTACTGCTTGCAATCACACACATTGTACAGCAGCTAAAGGTGAATTCACCTCGAACAGCAAAGATATCAAGCTTATTTGTTGGGCTGCATCTCAGCATGTGTCAACTGCTGTGCCACACCTGGCTACTTCCAAAATTCCTGAAGCTTGATTTGCACGCTGCCACTGGAGTTCAAACAAGCTGCCTGTACATTGCAGCAGAGCTGTACATGATATTCAGAACCACAGGGAGAATGGCTAGACGTCCTTTTTCCATACAAACTGCAAGGATGTTCCAAAAGCGCCATGTATCAGAGACAAAAAGAGCTACCCAGTACACACAACACTCAGCAACCAGAACACTCTCATGCAATCATGCTGCTATTTAGACCTCTCCTGTTGGAGGGTCACCATGCGGTAGAGGCTGCTGCACCAATGTTGTGTGATCCAATGCCATGGCTGCACTGGCTGGTGGATTGACTAAGGTTCCTGCATCCCAACCCCTGCTGGCGTCATATGAGGCATCCATGCCGCCATACTGTTGGTCACTAGTTGCGGGCGCCTGTGCAGTCAGCGCGAAATTACAGTTCAAATGTGTATCGCTGGGGCAAATAGCAGTATAGCAGCGCTGTCTTGCCTCTGTGTGCGTCACATGCAGAACAAGAACTTGAAACCGACAACCAAGGTGCAGCGGTTTGCACAAGCGTCGAGCAGGTAGAGCAGATATCTGTGTGGACGTTTTACCTGAATGTCACATACACCCTGTGACGTGATACATACACATTGTGTGCTCATGCGATAAGTATGCGCTGTGGGGCAGGTGGTGCTGACATCCTAGCATGATGCAGCCTCTCCATGTGATCTTTTTACGTGGGGACGACCTAAATTGAGATGTTTCTTTGTCAGGACAGTGCAATCAGGAATTGATCGCTACCTTATATGTGCAGTGATGCTTCTGAATGAGGGCAACGCAATCAAGGACTCAAAAACTTGCTTGATGGTCAATGCAGTCGATACACGAAGAAAATACCATACCTGGTCTGCTGCATGGTTATGTTGGTGCAGGGGGGCTGCAGGTGGGGGCATGGCTTGACCTTCAGCTTGCATGGCGGCTGATGCAGCAGCCAGGGCAGCCTGTAGGCCGGGCATCTCTGTCATGCCCTCACCTAGCAGGCTGCCGCCTGTCATGGTCTCACTCGCCTTGTCCTCTCCGGACTGGTGTATGCTGTCACCCACAAACGTGGGAGCCATCTGATGCTGCAAGACACCAAGATCGCCACCAGTCGGCAGAATATAAGCTCTAGCTGAGGTCTTTGATGCATGATGCCAAACTTGACAATGACATGCAGATCTTGCAAATGTTACAGCACAACACACAAAGAATGGGGGTTGTAAGCACATGCACAGTGTTTTGTTGCACATTCTGGTCTGTCACATGCACTAGACTGATACTGGCATTGACTGACCTGGATGTTGTCTATGCGACTCAGTGTTGCCTAAGACAGGATTTACACATTGGCTGTAATGCTCATGGCACCAAGGAAAGCATGGCATACCTGTGCGCCAGGCTCAGCCATGTGAGCAGAGCTGACATCCTCAGCATCTTCCCCACGCCGCCTCTCAGCCTCTACAGCAGCCTGCCGCCTAGTAGAGATTATACCTGCACCACCAGCTCACCGTCTCCACATATGCCAGCACTTCTTGAAGCTGACACCAGACAAGTTAAATGTCTGTTCTTACTAAACAACATTGAAATTTGCAACTCTGTGCTGCGTGCTGCGTCTGCTGGCTGACAATGTGATTGAGCACAGCACCAGCAGCTCATGTTCATTGGACACTGTCAACCTAACTATTGCACATTGATTCCAACCAGAACAAAGTTCTGAACCTCTTTTGCATCTATACTGATAGATCAAGCACAACACAGCCATATGCTGGTCAGCTAAAACATTCATCAGTTTGATCCAGCAGTTCAGTTGGTTCACTGTTTCAGTTCAATTCTATGTGTATTAGTTCAATTCTGTGTGCCCCATTTCAGCTGTTAGTCAATCGACAGGTTATCAATCAGAAGAGCGACATGCCAATTAGCTCAGAAAATCAGCCCATTCTGGCACTTTGTTAGGTTCCGTTCACAAGTTCAGCAGTCAAGCAGCTTGAAGACTCACCTCGGCCCTGGCCATCAGCGCCAGAGAGACTGCTTCTGCGGCCCATGGCGCCCTTGCTGGCCCCGCTGGTGGCTGGGGGTACAGGGTGGTTGTGCACGCCCTCATAGGTGGTCACCAGCTGGTTAGCCTCATCACCACTCAGCTCCACATGCTTGCGCACAAAGCAACCGGATGCTGTGCACTTGTAGTAGCTGCGTGGGTGCGCATTGCCCTTTACCACCTTCTGCCCATACTTACGCCACCTGTATTGTCAGCACATGCACTTGCGGCATCATGTATATGCTTTGCCACCAGGCATGCTTTCTTGTTGCATAGGCACATCATAGATGCAGACTTGAGTGCACAGGTTTAGATTTGCACTGGAAGTCACCGCAGATGCTGTGAAGAGCTGGCAGCAAGCAATACGCAGCTGACAATTGCATTTGCAAGTATTTGTTGCAACTCTGCAGATGCACAAAAGTGGGCAGAAGGCAAGCAAGAGCCTCATTCCTTGATCAAAACAATCAGCAGCTGTCTCACCTATAGCCATCGTCATATGTGTCACCATCAGTCACAACTCTGAGGACATCCCTGCTCTCTCTGGCGCCTGAGCGGCCCCCAGACATTGAGACTGAGGTCTTCTCGTCCTCATCCATCATCATGTACATGTCATCCGACATTGTGGGCCCCACGCTGCCTGGAGGGGTGTTGTAGGGGCTGGGGGTCCCCTGCCCACTGGCACGCCTCTGCTTCTTAGCTGGTGCAGGACTTGTCTCATTGGCCATATTCTCAACTTTCTCCTCCCGCATTGCAACCAGGCGCGCTGCAGCAGATTAGTGCAGATGTTGAATGAAAGGAGAGGGCAGTGTGCAAACACAAACCAGCGACCGGGGGCAAAAAACAAGTGCCTGGGGGTGTATTATGCTTGTAGAACTCTACGCCTCAAAGATAATGCTCTGCGCCACCAAGTCATTGTATACTTTGAACTTGTCACTTCTGGTTGAGCGTATACTGAAAGCTTATGACCACAGGGATGAGGAGCGTTGAGACAAAGCGTTTGAGACAACGCGTTTGCAAATGGAGTGTCATGCTAGCCCTTGTTGTGACACGCTTTTGACACAGAGCCACAACCCTCCAACTTCAATGTGTGCAAGCATTCATGGATGCACACACCTGCTCTGCAAGACCCTGCTATGAAAGCAACCTGGTAACTGTGCCAAGCAAAATCACCAAGTACTTATGGCATTTGCGAGCAACCAAACAGTATGCCATGTATTTCTTGCCTGGCGAGGTCTTGCCCGGTGAGCATGCTTTGCAAGCGGCAGTCATGTGCCAGTAGCACATGCATGGTATGCGCACAATTGACAGTGCAGCTTCCACACAAGGAGTGCACGCCTAAGGCTGCAAAGTGGACTGGCGAGCTCACCAATAGCGTCTTCTTCCAATCTTGAGCGCTCGCGCAGCTCAGCCTGCCGGACAGCACCGGCCACCTGGGCTGCCTGTTCAGCAGCCTGAGCAGTGCTGGCTGGCTCAGCATGCATCTCTGCAGGCGGCAGGTCAGTGTCATCCTCATCATCCTCTGTTGCCAGGCCATCCTCTGCAAACCATGCACTGCTGTGAGGCGCACACTGAGACAAGCTCTTTATCTCAACAGGTGATCAGCGGATTCATTTCTTGCTTTGATGCACATAAACATGCATGACGTTTGGTTTGTGAGCATGTAGGAAGCATCCAGCCAAGCATTGACGCTAACATGCCCTTGCACAGGCAGCATGACTTTGCACTTTCCTGTACTTGCTTGTGACAGCTGTTGTGAATGCTATGCAACAAAGTAAATTTCATGCTGTAGTGAATGCATCATTTGAGCAATATTGCATGAACTTGACGCACTTATATTACTCATGCTTGGTTCACATTGGTAGCCATGGTGATGGCTTGACGACACCAGCGGCTGTAGCTGAAGGAGTGCATTTTTATGACAGCATGACTGACCTGTTTCTCCAATTGCTTCCATGTACAGGCGAGTCTGAAGGTGGTATGGATCACTGACATCAAAGCTGAAAGATGGCTCTCTTTCCAATTCTCCGCGTCCTCCCTTGCCGCGCCCCTGCAAGGCAGTACTCACACATTCCATCCTGTCATGCATGAAAGCATCCTTGTTGACTACATGACATAATCATGCTATACTGCACTAAACACCATGTATGACTGCCATTCCTCAAGTTGCTGACTGGCTGCACCGAGCAAGCAAATAGATGCCTGTCAAAGCCTTTGCCCTGGCAAGATGTCGTGACCGTACAGACTTGTGCTTGCCAGCACACAGAATTTCATTAACTGTACACAGGCTGCATGCAGCTCACCCGGCCAGTCCTGCCACGTGCTGCCCGGCCTCCCCTGCCACCAGTTCTACCAGTGCCTCGCGTGTTCATTGACCCAGAAGAGGGTCTGCTGTTGGGCTTTGTATGATTATGTCCTCCCTACAAGCGTACGCTCTTGGTCAGCATGTCCACAACATGTGCAGCATGCAAGGATTCCATGTATGAGAAAAGGCTACATGGCAAAGCTACCTTTGCTATTGCGCTAGACACATCCCCAGTCTTTGGATCCCTTTCCACAATCTTCTTGACATTGCAGCCAGCATGGCTGCATTTGTAGTAGCTGCGGGGGTATGGGCTGCCCTTGACTGTCTTCTCACCGTATCTGCAAACAGTCTCTGACACTGAGTGCGATGCGCATTGTGCAAGGTGTGTCAGAATGTTGCAAGTCATGACTCACTTTCGCCAATGATACCCATCATCATTTGCACAGCTCTCCCGGCGTGAGGTGCGATCCTGCATGAACAAGCTGCCAAGTGACATTCTGCAACAGACAAGACAGAGCAGCAAACCATGCATTCTGTCTCGCAGAATATGAAGACTACAAGGCGTGCAAGTTGACCTCCTTCTTGACAGAAGGGCCCCGTCCTCCTGACCAAGGCCTTGCCCCACTGGAGGCAAGAGCAGCAGGCTGCTCTGTGTTTGTGCCTTGACTTTGGAATAGAGGCGGAGGGTACGGCATTCCGGTTGTTGGGGAGGGCTCGACCTGAGTGCAGACCTAGTTGCTCAAGGTCCGATCATAAGCAGGAACCTTGTGGTCCCGAAGATCTTGCACATCAGAACTGACCCGGCTGTAAACCATCACCGGAGATTGCTCCGGTACGCTGGTGTTGTGTGTCGCAGCGTCGACAGAAGCAGTGTTAAGGTGTGAGGGCCGAGGTATGCGTGTGGTCTGTCTGCCGAACCTACTGACGGAGTGAACAACAGGAACTTCTCCGTCAAACAACGTGCTGGGCCTTGGCTGACCTATCACAGGATCTGATGACGCAGCGGGCTCTCCAACCTCGGGCACAGTTGACATCTGCGAGCGATATCGACAGGGCTGCCTGTACCTACAGCCTATTACTTACAGCTTTGCAGAGCATAAGCGCGACGGAAACCTAACACAGACGTCGTAAACGGTCACTGGTGTCGCACTAGCGCTTGGTCAAGCATGACCGAGGTCAATGCGTCGAAGAACGCTGTTGTTGACCGGCGCTTTCAAACAATTGCATGCAAGGCACCTTTTCCTTGAATCAGGGTTCCTTGATTTGCAAGAGGGTTTGGCTTGGCTACTGTCACTTCAGCACCATGTGTGTCTAGCAAAATTGATGCTCAAATGTCTGCAAAGCATCCGTCAAATCTGCAGACCTTAAGTGGTGAACAACTTTGAAGATAATAAAGTGCCACCAGGGACACTTGGCAGTCAACCGTGTACAACAGTCTCTCCACCCTCCACTGTCAGTTTAAATGGTTCAGATTAGCACAAGACAGAACTGGTTGGAGACAGTTGATTGCACCTGTACGTACCTAGTTGGGCCTGCTGAGCCTGCCGAGCCTGCCTAGAATGCGTGTAAAATGAATGAAAAGTGCCACCATTGCTGTCATCATGTCATGATAGCATGCATTGATGCATGCTGTCAATGGAGCGGCGCTTGCCACTGACTGCAACAGCAAGAAGCTGTGTCGACACTCCTCCGATTGCCCAATTTGACGCATGCATACAGAGCTGCCTTGTGGCCGCAAGGGGCAATGCATGCAAACAAACATGCCAGCAATGTTACATAACTCATGCAGACTGTGCAGCACGCTCCTCAATGCGTGCTTCTGTGTTGAGTCACAGCGTAATTGCGCGCAGAACGCTATTGACTGCTAGGCATTGCAAGCTACAATTGTAGCTTAACAATCATGCAATGCAGTATGACACGCGTTGCGTCAGTGCGCAGAGCGAAATAGGTTCAAATCTCGAATCGATATCACAACAGGCCAGGCTTCGGACCCCAGAATCTCCAGCGTTTCTCTGTGTCTCAACGAGAATATAGCATCATGTCCAGCAATACTGCTGATGTGTTCAAAAGCCATCACGAAGTGATGGAAGCCCTGCATCAGAATTTTGCAGGGACAGATGACGCTCAAAAAGCAAAAGCAGTAAATCAACTGCGAGACGACATCGCCATGGCATCTCAAACACAACAAGACGAGATCAAGAGCATAATATATGGTCAGCCACAGAAGAAGGGTCGCAACTGCCTGGCATCAGGATCATCGACCGGACTATCTTCTTTCTAGTGCAGAGTTATCTCAGCTAGTGCACGAGACACAGGTGGCAGCAACACCTCCTGAAGCCCCAGAAGCCCATTTGCAAAGACTGCACCAGCTTTCATCAGCCACGCAGGATGCTAAAGAAAATGTGGACAGCATGAATCAGGCAGCAAGATAAGTGATTGAAGTCAACTGCTTTCACATAACATATTTTGGTTCTTTGGTAAAAAGGCGGTCACGTCAGGCAAAAAGGATGCAGAAGACGTGCATCAATTGCAGTCCAGCTGACATGTTTGTCCCTTCTGCACAGGGTTGACAGGTGAGCGAGAGGCTTGCAAAGCGGCTGGAATGCAGCTGCAGACACGAGGTCATCAAGTTCAGGAGCTGGCAACTATCACTGAACCTCACGCCAGGTAGTGCTTGTAGTTGACAGCTGCTGTGGCTTTTGTCAGCAACCTCAACAACCAGCAGAACATAACAAGCTGCCCAAGCATGAACATGGTTACACAGGCATGCTGGTCTTGATGCAGGAATGAGCTGTCGCTGTATGTGCATATCAGCAAGCTCACGTGGCAGGGTAATAACCCACAGCACTGGCGGGGCACGGTATCTGACTCGGCAGCAGGCGATATCAGAAGTTTTGATCTGGGTGCACAGCAGCTATCTGAGTTTGACATTGTTAACAGACTCTGGGACATGATTGACCCTCCCAGAAGCAAGGAGCAAAGCTTGCTCCAAGACAGCTGAGCAGAGGGACAAGTTGCAGGAATCAAGCAAGAAATGCAGTATGCTCTCAGGACATGCTGGGCCTAGGAGTAAATACACGTTCAACAGGTGGTTCTGGTTCAAACATTCTGGGCAGATCAGAGCTGACATCTGCACTCAGCAGTCGTGATACTCTGTTGTAGACAGCCTCTATGCCTATCCTGGGTTGCACTTCTCGCTCTGAGCTTGGCCTTTGAGACTGCAATGCCATGCTTGGGAGCATCATCGGCAGTGCAAAGATTGTCATAGCCCTCAGGTGCTTGTTGCTTCCCTGCACACACACACATACACACACAGTGGGGTCTATCAACTCATGGTCAGGCATGTATAACTACTGACACAGACAGACAGCTTTGTTTGACCTACCATGCCAGCTGTGAGCGTTGCTGTCTTGGCTGCAGATTGGAATATACTTTTTTGGGCCTGTCTGCCTGCATGTGCTGCTGCTGCAAAACTGCTCCTCTTGGGTCTGACCTCAACTCTCCGTGCTTCTGCAAACTGGATGCCTGATTTGCTGTGACTTCCGTCATGGCTGTCTCTCTTGCTCTCAGAGTCAAATGCAGGGTTAAGAAACACATCTGCTTTATCTCTTCCAAAACCTGCTGCCCTCAGTGCCTCCTCTAGTGCCGGCGCGTCTGCATTCCACTCCACAATCGAGGATCATATATTTCAGCAGTCAAGCATCACATGCCTCAGCAATCAAGCAGCGTATGTCTCAACAATCAAGCATCATATGCCTCAAGAGTCAGGCATCATATGCTTGACCACACTGCATCTGTTGCTGACTGTAGATCTTGTTGCATCGACTGACAACGCCTTGGCAAGGTGAACATACCTGGTTGTTGCTGTGATGGAATGAGACAGAAGATGCCCAGCAGCAGAGTAAAGACTCCAACCCCAAACATTGCCAGTTGCAACTTGCTGAACCTCTCAAAGTCTCCAAAATAAATGCCCCCTGACACCATGATGAACAGCACCCACAAAATCTCCAGCATTGGCACAATGATCACAGCTGGAAATAGCAACAAGCCCTGCAACAGCTGTTATGTCACCCCTTACAGACACACAGTGTGTGTGTAAGCTTGTATGTTAACAAGGCTGCGTTGTTGCGCTTGATTGACATGACAGAGCAGGATGTGCTGTTGCAGCAGGCGTTCGCAGCGGACAGAAGCACACAAGGCATACCCTGTCCAACTGCCCCACCCAGAAGACACTAAGGCCAATGATGCCAACAATGACCTGCACCAGCACACCCTTGCCTACTTCATGGCTACAGTTGGTGATGATGTGACAGCAGCAGCTCAAGCAAAGGCTAGCTTGCAGCACTTGCTTTCCTATTGCAATTGATTCTGGCCGTGTGGGCAACTTACCAAATAGGTGAACCAGTAGCTGAAGACATCGTTGCCCTCAATGAGATCTACAATAATAATGCAGAGGGATGTAGCAAACAGAACTGCGTGAGCGCCCAGAATGCCTGCAGTGACACCTCAACTTAGTCATGCAGTCATTGCGCAGAGAGTCTGGAGCGCAAGAGTATGGAGCTCATGCAGACATGACATCCGCAGAGACAACAGACCAATTGACGTTCACACAAGACAAAGTTGCTTGAATTCCTGCGTGCACAGCAGATCCTGCAAAGTCCCTGTCTGGCAGTCATCAGAGCAAGCTGCATCTCGAGACATCTCATGCGTTATGACTCACTGGAATACAAGGAGTAGAGTACAGGCAGTAATTTATTCCACAAAGCCAGCGTCTTGTCTGGCATCATGTGCTTGGACTGCTGGCCATACAGGTACAGGGTCAGAGCCAAAGGTACAACTGCACAGTGAACACATGTCAGCTTGGTCGTGGTGGGCAAATGATGTCACTGCAGGTCGCTTGCCAGAAACTTTGCTTGTTGTGCATTCATTTGCAACAAGCAAAACAGACTGTCACTGAAGGCATGCTTAATGAGGTGTACAAGTGGTGCATATACGCAAGCTGCAAATGCACATATGCCCCTTGGTCTGCAATCAAGTGCAGCACAGGCTGCTGGCATGACAGTGTCAGATATACTGAGACTGCCAGTTGGTCTGCATTGCAGTGCTAATGCATGCTGTTGACATGACAGCGTCAATATGCCCAGTCTGCCTGACGGTCTGCATCGCAGTGCTAATACACACTGATGGCATGACATTTGCATGACAGGTACAGAGAGTCTGTCTCTTGAGGCATGACAGTGTCAGACACAGTAAGTCTGCTCAGTCTTCAACGCAGCACTACTACGAGCTGCTGGCATGACATTGTCATGAACGCTGAGTCTGACTCTTGGTACGCAACGCAGTGCGACTACTGGCTGCTGGTACAGTAGTGTCAGATACAGTAAGTATGCCACTTGGTCTGCAACGCGCTGTTGTTACTGCTGGGAGGACAGTACTAGATACAATGAGGCGTGAGTGATGTCAAAGCTGGGTCACCTCCAGCATATGCCATCATCATATAGGCTGCCATGCTGTCCTGCCTATACAGTGCAGCCAGCTGTGCAACTGTATAGTCAGGGCTTGTTTTGCTGCCAAACACAACCAGGATGACATTGCCTGCAACAATGAGGGCGGTGGCCACCACACACCGCCTTGGCACTTGCTCTCTCAACACCAGCATGGCAAAAGCAAGATTGCTGATGAACTGCACTGACCCCAGACCAGTCAGCAGGGCCTGCGATGCAAAGGCTGCACACCAGCAGACAAGCTTGCCCATTTTGCAGCATCAATCCAGCGTGTATAGATCTATATGCAGCGCTATGCCAGAGGCATCAAGGTTCCTTGCCTGGCAACTGCCAGCACATGGTACATACCTCTGGCTACAAAATTAGCCATGTTGCCAATAACAAACATCAGCATTCCAATTTGCCATTGCCAGAAGCGCCTGCAGCAGGGACCCATTACTTTCAAATGCCGATAGGCTGCAGCATGTGCAAACTTGCCACATATGCACCCTTGTTGGTGATGTGAATACAAGCCATGGATGGCTGACAGCAGGGCACTCACCAGACGGCAACATCGCTGCCAGCAAGCCCCTCTCTTTGCATGTAGCCTAGCTTCATCAAATTCTGCAAGCACAGCACGGCTTGCACAGCCACTCTGCATCAGGCTTATGTTACAAGCGCTCAGGAAAGGCAAGCTGGCTTGCCGTGCCCAGATTGATGCCAATACTGCCCGCCTGCAGCATGCAGAGGCGCTTGCAGGGTCTGTTGCAACACAGTGACCAAGCTTACCCACAGGAGCACATCGCACCACAGTGAGAACAGCTCCAAGCACCCAGCCTTGCTTCATGCTGGCTGCTGTGGAGCTGCCTCGCTGCTGCTACTGCCTGTCGGTAAAGTCCCGGGTTGATCTTTGCACTATACTAAGACGGAATGCGCGCTCACACTCCAGGCTAAAGCGCACTGATGTTCAGTCTTACGTTGTGAACAATTTCTGCGCGCGAGTCAGCAAAAGATGCTTGTGAACGATCATTGCGGCGCTGCTTGCTGTGAATACACACAACACAACATCAACTTTTGGCGCAGCTGCCGTACCTGTCGCCCTTGCGCGACTTGCTCGGAGCGTTCGTGACGGTTCGTATACCATTCGTCAGGAACGCCAAGAGGCTTTGCACAGGTCTCTGACCAATCTGCCTTGCGACAAATCGCGCTCGTCGCGGTGGCTTGATCATCATTGGCTTGCTTGCTCGACGATCAGGCATACTTACGAAGTGTGGTGAAAATTGCAAGCAAGGCAGCACAGCATGCAACACATGTGTTGCATGTGTGTCTGTGTACACATGTAAAGACACGCTGAAACAAAACTTTAGGACGTGCACAAGCGCAGGAGTTTGCATAGGCTTTCAGCATTGCTCCTAGGCTTATAATGCCATCAACAGCACAGCCCTTGCATGCGCAGAAGCATAAAGCCTCTACGGAGCAAGTCGCAGCAATCAGCATGACATTCAATTATCATGGCACTCATGACTTTCAAGGCACATGGAATCCTTCAGACTCTACACCCTGGTACACTCGATACAATTATCTGGGTGAATTGATCTAATGAACTCAGCTAAGCATGGTCCAAATACACATGACACCTGATGCTCACTACTGGTGAGTCACTAGGACCCTGCACAATCCGTTGCATTACACGCTACTCAAACCATCTTGTGATGCCGGCTGCAGCTGGTTTCTGTGCACTTTCTGTGCTTTTCTGACTGGGAGTGGCAAAATACTTGGCCTTGTAGCTTGCAACCATGTCATCAAGCTTATCACCTTTCTCAGCTTTGCCTGAACGGCTCTTCTTAGCCCGCAGTGGCTGTTGCCCTGCAGCACCAGCAAATCGGGAGTCATGCATTTGTCAAACCTTGCAACTCATTGCACTTGAACACTTTTGCTGGCTGGTCAACTTTTAACAAAACAGCAAGTTATGCTGGTGCTGCAGCACATCAAGGCATTGTGAAGACAAGATGACAATTCAATATGCTGCCTGATGATAGCAATGCAGCTGCATTGCCTTGATCCAAAGCAAGTGCACACATGTTGGCTCAGTACAAGCTGTTTGTATTTGCCAAACGGCTCACTGGTACGAGCACGCACTATAAGATGAGACCTCAGCAGGCTTGCAACACAATGCAGCAGACAGACCTTGCATTGTTTGGGCGGTCAAGTCCAGCGCAGCTTCTGCTTTGCGCTTGCGATCTGTCTGTTGCCTTTCAGGTCGCTGCTCTGCCAGCTTTACTGCGTGCTTTGACTTAACCTTGAGTCGCTGAGCTTGCTGCTGATCAATGTGCTTCTGCATGCAAAAGAGCCCATTCAGACCGCATGGACACATCAGAAGAGCATGTTGGATAGAATGAGCGCGTTTGTGTTGCTGACCGAAAAGCTCAATAGCCTGATATGGCAAAAAACTGATTGACAGAGTTCAGTGGCAGACCTGTTTCTGACCAGTCTTGGTATCCTGCCTCACTGCAGCTGCCATTTTGCCCTTACTTGGCGCAGTAGGCTCCTGCAAAGAAGCACAAGCAAGCTTCAACAGCACACACTTTACAGAGCAACCTTGAGTGTGGCTGGCAGCTCAATTGGGATCAATAAGAAGCAGTTTCTGCAGTTTTGCAGTTGTGTTCTGCTGCAGCTGACTGCTGTAGGAAGCTCACCTGCTGATTGGGCGTTTGCTTAGCTGCCTTGTCTTGTTTCTGGGGCTTAGCAGCAGCTGCATTAGCTTGTTTTGCCGTTGTGGGTTTACTGCCTTGCTGGTTAGCCTGCTCAGCAGCACCACTGCCTGCAGCGACATACACTCTTGTGCAAGGCTGTGGCAGACTTGGTAGTTTGGGCTGCCGCCGACACTCAAAAGACAGTTGCGTGCAGAGACTAGATCGAGTTGAAGGTCACTTTGCATTGATGCCAAAAAGCTTTTGACAAGATTTCTGGAGGCAACTCATTGCTTCTAGATACATCTAGCAGGGCATTCACTCTTGCTAACAGCCATGTACATGATACACATGATAAATGCTTGACATTGGTCCCAGCATGTTGCCAGCCAGCATGACAGCAGCTGGTCAGTCTAAGCTGCAAGACAGCTAAGCCACTCACTAATTCATTCATTGCAAATGTGGGCTAGGGAGGCTCAGCAGGCCCATCTAGGTACGTACAGAAGCAATCAACTGTCTCCAACTAGTTGGATCATGTGCTAACCTAGACTTTTTATATTGGACATGGAGGGTGGACTCACCTTGTGCATGAGCTTGAGACTTTTGCCAGGCTTGCTTGGAAGCCATCTTGCGCACAGCCTGGGCACTCTCAAGAGCAAATTCAACAATCGGCCTCTTGTCCCGACCTGCACCATGGCAATTTTGCCTCGTCTACATGACTAGAAAAGGCAAAGCAAAGCACTGCTATGCATGCTTGCGATGCGTAACATTTCTGATGCACATTGCTTGCAAGTGACACTCGTGCTTGAAGCGTACAACCAGTCATACAAAGCAACTGCCTGTTGTGACAGAATCAACCAACCTGCAAGAGTGTGACATAAATTTGAACTTCATGCGGGCGCATTGTGTTGAGTGCTTAGGCGTTGTGCAATCCTGGTCTGACAATAGCTTGCCAAAGGGCCAAAGGGGGCTGGGTTGTTGTTGAGTTGGCTCAGGGCACATACAGCATGCTCATGCTCAGTGAAATCAGGTACACAAGCAATGTACAGTCATGGCCTGACGACAGCCAACTGCAGCTTACCAAAAGGTGCTGGGTTGTTATTGAGCTGGCGCAGGGCACATATAGCGTGCTCATGCTCAGTGAACTCAACAAAGCCCAGGCCGCGGGAGCGGGGCAGCCCGTCTGCAGGGTCGAGCCTTTCAGGGTCTGTCAGCACCTTGGCCTGCTTCACATGGGGCTTGGCTTTGGAGGCATGGTCCTTCACCTGCACCACGTGTGCCATGCAATGAGCACCTTTGCGCAATCCCCACATGATCATCCATGATGCAACACATTTGCGTCCCACCAAGTCAAGCTATTCTGTGGGATGAAGCTGCAATGATGCTGCTACATATGAGCTGCTTAAGGCATCGAGCAAGCATGCAAAACAGCAAGTACAGCTGAGTTTCAATCTTCAACCTTGCAAACAAGCTTATCAAAGGCAGACCAGCTCAGAGGTGTTTGAGCTACAATGGCACAGCGTACGCACAAGCTACGTGAGCACATCTGTGCACGTCTTCAATACATCTGGCGCCTCTGGGTACAGACCCGACACATGGCTTGACAGCTCTGCTCTGACAGAGCAAAACAGCATGTATGCTAGAAAAGCATCGCTTGATTGTGCATTGCCACATGGCTGGAAGGTGAGATATGCAGGCTGCAAAGGCATAGAAGTGCTGAGTGTATAAGCATTGAGGCCCCACCGCAGCAATGAAGAGCTGTTTGAGCTCCTTTTCTTGCGTGGTGAAGGGCAGGTTGCGCACAGACAGGCGCGTGCGGGATACACTGAAGTTGGGGCTGCGCAGCTTTGTGTTCTTCTCCTCTGCTGCTCGCTTGCGCTTGGCCCTGTCACTGACTGACATGCTCTCCCAGGCTGCTGACCCCTCCTCAATCACACCTTCCTTTGCCTGTTGACAGCCAATTTTGATTTGTCTGTTCACAAAAAGAGTTAGGAAAAAACAACCAAACAAAACAAGTATACCAAACTGTGAAGCACAATGTCTCTGATACAAAAATTTTATCTATAGTAAAAGAATATCAAAAGAATTCAGAAAGCCTCCAGCTGAGTGTCAGAAACTGGCAAAGTCAGGTTCAAGATGGCTTTGCTTATGCATGTATTGGTCATGTTGGAAGCATGAGCATGCATTGGCAACACTGCAACAACAGCCTGAAGAGTTGATTGTCCAGCCAACCACTGTAGACAGGAAGCTGCAGGAAGTCAAATAGGCAATGATCTGCTGTTCCTCCGGCTGTGAACAATTCTGCTTGGCAGGTCAAACATGCATCAGATTATGGAACAGACACTCTGGAAATCTTGCCTAGCCACACAACATGCTGCCTGGTTATACAACCTGCTAAAGAAGCTGATACTGACCAGATACAAGTGGCGGTTGTCCTTAGCAGCGCTTGAGGCATCCTTGCCAGAAGCCAGGCTGCGAGCATCATCCTGTGACAAGGCCAGGTCCACCTCCACTGTACGGCCGCCTACCATGATTCCCCCACCACCCCCTTCCCTATATGTATCATCAAACTTCACACACTTGCCGGTGAAATTTCATGACCTTGTCAGGTGCATACAGACGCAATGCGCCCCCAGCCCCCGACCCCCCCACCTCACCCCACAAGGCACACTCCTGATGGAACTTTGCTCCGCAGAAATTACTCGTTATTCCTATGAGGCAGGTCCACTGTGCCAACTCAACACAGCATGATGATGATCAGAGAACAAGCAGTACCTCAACAGCTAAAGGCTTGTACAGGAAGTTATCTTTGTAGCGACTGCTTTGGTTACCAAGAGATGTTGTCCTTACATGAAATGGTCCTTACTGAGAGGAACCACTGCAGTCAAAATGCAGCAATTGGTTACCAATGGCGTTGTCCTTACATGGAGATGGTCCTTGCGTCGAGAGTTTTCTGTACCAGTAGCAGCCTGCTGACTGACTGCCTGAGCAAGGATACTGATTGACACTGACGCAAGCGCTGCTACAGGTAGATGCACACACTCTGCTGCAGCCAATCTGAGCTATGAGCTATAAGCTGAGCTACGGGCTATGAGCTGAGCTATGAGCTGAGAGGCCTGTTTGTGTATATTAGGTTGACAGCACAGCTGCAAATGCAAATGCTTCTGAGGGTGATGCAGATATAGGTTAAGGGGTTGTACCTAGCCTTCTGGCAGGCTGTTGCAGCGGCTGAAGCAGCGCTGCTATCCCAGAACTCCACAAACGCAGTGCCCTTAGGCTGCTGAGTCGCCTTGTTCATCACCAGCCTGCCACAACAGACCGAGAATTGGCATCACAGAGTAGGTATTGAGCAAAATGAATCCCAAAGGCAACATTGGGCCTGATACTCTCAGAAGATCGATGTCTGCTCTGTGTATTGATGCAAGGCTGGTGCACTGCAGTTCAGCATCTACTCAACGATCCCACACATGCGTAGGACAGCAATTCTCCTTACAAAGACTACGCTGGCTACCAAAAAAAATGCCCTTACATTGAAATGTCTTTGTTTTGAGTGACAGCTGCAGTCAGAATGTAGTGCTGTGTTCACCATTGCATTGTCCTTACAACAATGGTAGCCTTATGTTAAGTGTCATCACATGCAATTGCTGTACATGTGAACATGCGCACCTGCAGGCTCGCAGCTTGCCAAACTTGTTGAAAGCCAGGCGCAGCTGGTCCTGGCTGATGTCCAGGGGTAAGGCACGCACAAACACAGTCTTGCTGCCATCCCGGGCAGGTGCTGCTCTGCCGGCCTGCTGTGCCTTATCCTGCGCTGGAGGCTGGGCTTTGCTGCCAGTGTCCTTGTCAGCTTGTTGTTCAGCAGGCTTCCTGTCCTTGGCATCCCTCTTGCTGGCCTCATCTGTAATCTGATGCTGCTCATCTAATTTGGCAGTGGCTTTTGACTGCAGAACAACAACATCAATATCATATCAGCCAACATTTCTGTAGTCTTGCGTCGTTAAGGCTTACGATACAGTTGATGTCGCAACGAGTGCATGATGTCTGCAATCGGTATGGGAAATCTGAAAAGACCCTTGTAGGTCTCACAAGCCTTCTGTGTCATGCATTACAAACCTGCAAAGCTGCCAGGACAAGATGCTGCGGAGCACATGAACGCTTGTCTCTGGAATGTTTGCTGTCAACATGCAGTAGCCTACTTTGCTGTATGGTCAAGGGAGCTGGCCTGCTGTCCAATCTCACACATGCATGCCTTGAACAAAGGCAAGCTGCTGAGTAGCTACACATGCAAGGGCAAGCTGCTGAGTAGCTACACATGCAAAGACAAGCAGGCTGACGACAACACCGAAGCCCACATGCAAGTTGTCTCCAGAGCCATTACAAGCGCAGCAGAATTGAGCAGCTGGACAGCATTTGATCCTCCTGGATGAACGCTACATCATGCATCCCTTCTGACATGCATGTTTTACAATTCAATTGAAGCATATGATGTTGTCGTCACCTGTGGTGGCACATCTTCATCAATGTTGTCTTTCAGCAGTGAATCAAGAACACCCTGAACCATGGTGTGCTCAGCAGCAGGGTCATCTTCTGCCTCAGCACCCTCTTGCTCCTCACTGCCTGCCTCCTCCACTCTCTGTCAGTGCCAAATGAGCTTTAGCTCACATCAGAATCACAAACTTGTAGAAAGAGACAAGAAAAAGAAAAATCTGGATGATTGGTCATCTTGACAAGAGGTTCTGTGACTAGAAGCAGCTTCGGACCATAATTCTCAATGTGCGGTACATAACGCGCAAGTCCCAAGAGTCTGAGAGTGTGGACCAAGGAGATACATTGTGCGCTGTGAAACATACAACATGTCATCTGCATGTGTTTCAGAGCATGAATCAGCAAATGGAGAGTACAGTGATTCACTGGCTCGCAATCAAGATTGCTGTAAATGAGGCGTTGCTTGCATTGCTTTGTGCACATACAGCATGCATTTTTACAACATGGGCTTGTAAGCCCTTGGCATGAGGGTGGAAGGCAATCAAGTCCTTGGCAGATGTTTGCAATAAAGCACGCATGTATGGCCTTTGCATGCAGATGAGCACAGCACAGCATACCTTGGGGACAATTGCATCAATGACTGCAGGCACTGAACTCACTGCTAGCTTTGGATCTGCATTCTCAGCGCTGCCTGCATCCACACACAATGCGCAATGAGCAATGCTTGTAAGATGACTGTGCAGCACAAGCAAGCTAGATAGGCTGGCAACATGGGCAGCATCCCTTTGGCACCCAAGGAGAAGGTTTAGGCAAGATACCTGCAGCTTGTGCATCAGTAAAGCGCGCCTTGGCCATGGCCCAATCAACCACCACCTGCCTGCCAGCTAACACCTGCACAAAACAATCTTGCTCTCGGTCCTGGTTGGCACCTCAGATCTCAGCAGTGCTGTTCAAGGCACATGTGAGAGGGGTGAACAACGGTATCACCTTGGTGCGGTCACACGTGACAAGAACATACCTTGCCATTGGTGATCTTGATAGCATTTTCTGCATGTCCTCTGGTTGTGAATGTGGCAAACCCAAATCCCTTCAAGCCACCTGCAACACAATGGACAGATGTCACTGCAGGACTCTGCCTTGCTGAGGCACACAAGATAGAGCCTTGAGGGTCGAGCGTTGGTCATGCTGGTGGATGAATGCAGCGCATTGCGATAGACATGGAGGTACTCACCTGCTTCATTCCTGGGCAACGAGAGTTCCCACACAAATCCACCTCCTGCTTCAAGTGCTGCTTTCAACTCTGCTTCCTTGACCTGCAGTTGTGCATTGATATTATAAGCTTTAAGTAAGGGACACACAACATTAGGAACTTCTCTTTCTGACAACAATGCAATGGGGCACCATGCACAACACTCTGATCAGAGGTGCTTTTCAAGTCACGCCAAATTGACGCAAGGACAAATTCCTGGAGAGCAAACACAGTTTATGCAATTAAACACAAGTGTAGGTGCAGGGAGGTACTGTCAGGCCAGGGGTTGTGCAAGTATTGCTCACAGCACGCCTATCTCAGCAGAAGAAAGGCAGACCTGGAAGGACAGATTACGAACAATCAGACGCCATTTCTTCAAGTGCAGCCCTTCTCCAGACACTTGACGTGCCCACAGTGTCAATGGTTTTGTGTTGCCACCATCCTGATCCTGCTGCACCTTTTGGCGCTTTGTGCCTTTTTTGAGAGGTTGCCCCAAGGGCTGACCATGCAGCTTTGCTACAGCTGCAAGTGCTGTGCTAATGCTGTCATACAGCACAAAAACCACTTGCCCCGAGCACCCATCTTGCTTCAGCCTGGCGTGATTGATGGCAGCATCTGTAGCAGGATCGAGAATGTCTTCAACCTGCAAATATGAGCAGCAGTCCGTCAGCGGCAACACGCTGTCAAGGAACGAACGAGAGCCTGAAAGTGGGTTGGCTGCTGGCGGCCAAGGCAATGTCATCAGCATGCTACGGGTCTGTCAAGTGATGAGAGCAGAACTGCACTATGATCATCTGCTCTGCGTGAAACACGCCTGTGATGCACCTTGAAATAGGTCAAACACGAGCCGATGTTATGTTGGCAAGCAAAAGCAGAATATTGATTGGGCAAGCACCTTGCCAGCTGCTCTTGCCAACTCCACAGCTTCAGCTTTGCAGTCTGCTTGCAGGTTGCCCAGTGCAACTGTGCGCAAGAGCTGCTGCTTGGGATTTGCTGCTGTTTTGCTGACATCCTGCTTGTTTCGAGCTTTCCTTGCAGCCTTGACACTGGTCTTGGGACCTTGGGTGAATATTTGTTGCGCCCTGGGTGCAGCAGTCTGTGCAGCACCTGTCACTGGTGCTTGCTGGGTTGAGGAAGTAGCCTTTGCCGCAGTGGTGTTGACAGCAGGTGCAGCCTCGTCAATTTGCCCCAATTTGCGTTTCTTCCTGTCCTCAAGGGAAGCTCGCTTGACTGCTGGTTCTACCTGCAATGCATTTTCGTGATCATTCTCCTATTCTTCGTAGCAGCACCCAAGTGTGGCAGGCTATGAGATGCAGGGACCAGCTGCTCAGCTGACCTTAAGCTTCCTGCCGTTTAGCTCTGTATTGTGCAGCTGCTCTACAGCCTTCTGTGCATCTTCTGGCAGAGCGAACTGAACGAAGCCAAAGCCCTTATGACCGGTCTGAGCCTTGTCTTTCACGAGAAAACTGGTTCGCACAGGGCCGAGCTCGCTAAAGTAAGCTTCAAACTCCTCAGGCCCTGTGCTAAATGGTATGCCGCGTACAAACACAGTCCGTTTGTCATGCTTTGCGGCCTCCATGTCGTCAAACGCCGAACTTGTAAACAGCTTTGCAGCTGTACTCGTTTAAACTGCCTCTGGTTTCGGAACCCGGCGGCACTCATAGACGCTTCGACACTGCGCTGAACATTGCGCAACGCGTCAGGCCGCAAATACAACACTTGCAGTCATGCCGTGCTTCAGACAAGCGATGCGGATGAGCAGGCTGATCGGCGTCACCGAACACACCACAAGCTCAAACCTATTTCTTGCAGGATCACACGCGAGCGATCCGCTAGCTAGCGTTTCAACATCATACGCAGCTCAGCAATTCAGCAGATGCTATGTTTCCGAGTCCTCTGGTGCGACATCTTTGGGTTTTAATTGCGGCAGACGCTATCTGCTGCCTACTCGTCAGCTGATTTTGCTCAACAGGGGTTGTTGCACTGGATATGCAGACAGCGTCACAGAGCCACAGCATGGTCTTGTATGGCCGCCAACCCTTGATGCTCTGAAATCCAATCCGGTCCTGGCATATGCCCTTGAAAGTGCAGCAAAACATTCCAGGTAGCCCACTTGTGCCATAAATGAATACACTGTTGCATTGGTTTTGCAGTAGTTAGAGTCATCAGCTGTTTGCAGGGCTGAGCTGGGTGACAGAGTTGTACAACTTCTCAGAAAACAACAAGGCAGCCGCATAGCACATAGTGAGTTGCAGCATCTCAAGGCAGGTGCCGATGTATCTGTTTTCCCTAATGACAAGAGCTTCAGTATTTGTTGCATGCCTTTAATGGTACATCATGCATGACACTGTCCCCTTCTGTATTGCAGGATGAAGACATTCAGGCAGAAATGACACAGTGTGGCTTGAAATCTGATGGTAGCAAAGTGCAGGATCTTGCTCAACTTTTTAAGGTTCTTGAGCAGCATGAATTTGCAGCACCTGAGACAGAGGCAACAGCAGGCAACAGGTGAGAAGGCAGCTGCTGCTGCTATGACAGGAAAAGACAAGAAAAGTCTATACCATTAGGCGTCGTAGTGGGACCCTCTGTCTGAAGAGGCAGCCCGGGATTGCTGCTTTCAAAGTAGCAACCTGTCATGACAGGCACCAGTACTGTCTGGTAGTGCATTTCTCCTGATCAATATGTCTCAATTGTTGCACATGTATGTCTTGTGCAAGAAGCCCTGAAAAGAGACATTCAGATCTTTAACAGACTCGAAATGAAAGTGTGACTCAGGAAGTACATGCTGTCTTTGTTTTACATAAACTTCTGCTCAGCAATTGTCTGAACAAAAAACAGTTAAACTAATACGCTTATGCTGCTCAGCCATGGCATCACATGACCAATTTCTGTCATATACATCAATGAAGACTGGTTACCAAGTATCAGTACAGTACTCTCCATATAACGACTGCATTGATTACCCAATGTCCTTGCATCAAATTGTCTTTACTCAGAAGTACCACTGGAGTCAGAACGATGTGATTGGTTACTGATGGCGTTGGCATTACATCAAGAGTGTCCTTATAGGGTGTGTCCTTACAAAGAGAGTTGAGTGTAGTGCCGTGACTGCAGGGAGGCAGAAGAACCTGCTACGCGAGATGACGGCCCCACTGCAATCAGCGGAACAGAACAGCTGCCATATGCCACCATTGCAAGCCCTCTCGAAGTAAGCTTTGTGACAATACGATGTTAGCAGCTTTGCTGACCTTGGCCAACAGCATTGCCTGCAAGCAATGCTGTTCAAACAGTGAGCAGGAGCAGCACCTGCTGTGCTAAAGTGTGTGTAACAGGTAACATCATGGTGCTCTTGCAGATTGCCAACATGTTGGTCGCTGCCAAGACAGATGACGTGTGCATCATGGATGTGTCAAGGCAGTGCACTTTCACAGAAACCATGGTACTGGCCACAGGCAGATCACATCGACATGTACAGGCTGCAGCTTCAGCTGTTGCGCATCAGGTCTCTTCCATGCACCCAATATGCTTTGCCAGTGTCTCACTTCAGTATTGCAGGCATAAGTCACCTCCTACATCCCCAAAGCAATTGTGCTGACCTTGCCTTTAGTCATCAAACTGCTGGTGCGCTCCTGTCCCTTTGCTTGATGCGAAGGCTTGGTAGTGCATTGTTTGAGATGTTCTGGTACACTGCAGTTGTCTCTGCGCTGCACTGATGCAGCGCCAGGTGCTCAACCCAAAGTCGAAGGTGAAGATGGGTCAGACTGGCTGGTTGTCGATGCAGGTCAGATCCTCAGACTTGTGCTGTCTTGTGGCATTTCTGCACTGTGCAACAAAGCTGCTTGAGCTAGGTGATGAGAAAACCTTCGGAAGCTGTACTGTGTGTGAGCTGGGCAATCTTGCTTTCCTTGCAGGTAGCGTCATTGTTCACGTGTTTAATGAGGATGCCAGGGCAACATATGACCTGGATGGACTGTGGAAGTTGGCTGACAACTACACCAGAGTGTCACCTGAAAGCACGAATTTGCAGAGCGTCTCTGCAGGGTGAAACAGTTCAGCGCAGATCAGCAAATAGTTATGTCACATTGTGACAACGCTTCCCTGCATTCAACGCATATTGCTGCAGCATTAATAATATTATTTAACATCGAAGAAACAGGTTGCGCACTTGACGCTGTCATTCAATACAGTGACGCAACTACACCTTGCGATGCTTGAAGTGAATGTTGCAACTTATGGCACACACGATCAGACCTGTTGACTCGATAAGATTTTGGAATAACTTTTCTTCCTCTTAGTCAGCACGAATGGCAGCCTGAGTTTACAATCCGTTGACTTGCAACGATGTGATGTCACGAGTCAAGCAGCGCTGGGCGCTTCAGCCAGCAGAGCGCGGGCTTGTGAGTATTGCTGCGTGTTTCCTCATGCCCGGCCTACCGAAATTCTCCGTACAAGCTTTGTCTGCTGAGCAACTAGACAAATACACTCTCAACCAGTCGGGTGACTTGGCTGCGAGGTGATACATATACAGATAGATGACTTGCTTCTTTACCTGAACGCCGCAAACACCTGCCAAGCCTTCTTGCGCGATGCAGGGAGATTGCTGACGCCTTAGGCTTGGCTGACTATCAACATGATGCTGCAACTGCTGTCTGCTTGGACTATGTTAGCTATGTGCTGAGGTAAGTGCTGTCAATTGCTTGCTAGAGAAAGTGCTGTTTGTCAACAACGAAGGTGCACTGAAATTTCGTGACCAGCCTGCCGCATCATGCAGCTTCGCTCAATCAGAAAACTTCTCTCAGAAGCAAAGTGAATACATTCTGAGCCTTGCACAGCAATTGCTGCATCAGACTGCAGGTAGGTGCGTAGTGTTTTCTGACTGCTATGCCATTTCCAGCCGTTTGCAGTTGCACTGGCTGCACAAGCTTTTGACTGCAGATGGTGGCACCCTTGATCAGTTGCACAGCACGCTGCGACGACAGTTGACAGCAGCTGATCAGGTATGGTTTGACTTTAGATCTGCCATTTACTGTCCACCTCTGTGCGGACTTTTGAGCCAAGTTAGCATCACTCAAGACAATGCAAGTTGCGTGATGACTCAGTATGTCGTGCTGCACGCTACAGGAGAGCAGTCTGTTTCTGCCGAAGCAGGTCTCACAGATTGCCCACTTTTTCAATCACACCTTGTTCGCTCACAGCAAGCTATACAGCTTCCTCTTCACACAGCCTCAGGCGCACGATGAACAAAGAGTGACGCTGCAGGTCTGCAGTGATCTGTTGCATCACATACCCCACGTGCCTGCTACACATACATTTGCTATGTACATATACTAGTGTTTGCATATACAGTCAGTTTACACCCTCTACGCACAGCTCCATGCAAATACAAATTACTGTCTGTCTGCCTGCTTTGTCTATTGTGCCCTACCTGCTGGTTGCTGCAGACTTATGCAGGATCCTCCTGCAATGATCAGTATGATGAAAAGATCTTGTCTTTAATGTGAAGCGTCTTACTTGATAAGACAGTGAGCTATGCATGCCATAAGGACCAGCTTTGGCACAGATCGCCTGAGGCTATCTTGATCGCCATCAAGAAATTATCATAGTGAATATTCAAATGCGCAGTGCATGGAATGCTCCATGCAAGCTGCAGGTGGAGACAGCAGTTGTGCAGCCTCTGAAGGATGCTCTGACAGAGGAACAATGGGCAAAGCACAATGCAGATATAGCCGCCACCCAAGAGGCTCGCAGGCAAGCAGATGAAGCTGCTGAGCAGCAGCGGCAGCAGACAGAAGCGCAAGCTGCACAGCAGCTGGCTGCAGAGCAGGCCGCAGCTGAACGTCAATCCAAGCTTACTAAGGTGATCAACTGCGCTGTTTGCAGACATTGCACATTGTGCTCTGATGTGATGGCAAGCAAGCTGCAAATGAGCGGACTGGCTTGCTTAGGGTTTGCTCTGGCGTTTTTTCCAGTGACACAAGGCCGCGATGCACAAACCAAGTCAGATGCAAAACAAATATCTACAATTGCACCGTCTGCTGTTGTGTTTGGCTTTCACATCAAGATCAACTTGATCAGTTAGCTGCAGCATTAAGGCCAGCTGTGACTTTTATTTTTTGTTGTGTAGCCAGTGCAGACACTTGAAGAGGCAGTGGAGCAAGCTGTTGCACAGAGGGTGGAGGCTGAGCGCAAGGTACTGGAGGCTGAGTATCACCAGAGAGAAGCCGCTTTGCTGGATACAGTGACACAGCTTGAAGCCAAGCTAGCAGCAACACCAGCATCCAAAAAGAAGTGATTGCTGACCCTGATGCCTGAGACTGAACTAATTCCCTTTCAATAAAGATGTGATTGATGAACACACGTGACTTTCAATCGTTTGCACATTGATCGATTGCACGACATTGGCATGGCATGGACATCGATGGCGCCTGCCAGCAACCCTCAACCAGTCTGATGTCCGTGACAGAGCTTCATCAATGTAAGCTGGTGTCATGCACCCGAGCCTGTCAGATATGGGGCTTGAATCAAAATTTGCAGCAGCATAACAAGCCGTTAGTGTGTGAGACAATTTGGGTTTCTAGGTTTCTGCCTGCTTTAGGTTTTACGTGCAGCTTCGCAGACAGGCACTGATCACGCTGTTTCGTTCTTTGCGAAGTGCGCTGGGTGTAAAGAGCTGAGCGGCTCGATCAACACTGGGCAGGCGTAAACTTGTCGCCCTAGCAACCTGCAGTTTCTGTGCGAATTGACAGCGCGCCCGGTGCGGCAAGGTGATGCTGTAGCTTCAAGAGCCCAGTATGGACCAACTACAGCAGCTGCAGCATCTGTCGCTGGTCAACAAGGTCACGACAGGTACGGCGTGACGTTTTGTGCCCTATGCTCGAGACTATCCTTGATGTTCATACTACTAAGGTCAGTTGTTGGCCGATCTGCTACGCGTATCCTGCGCCTGCAGAGCTTGAAAACAACCTGGGCATCTCAGAGAAGACTTTGGCGGAGTTCGTGATAGAGTTGGCCAAGGGGAAGAACTCTGTCAAGGAGTTTCAGAAGGCACTCAATGCAAACCAAGCTGAAATGCCAGAGTCCCTGGTACAAACAATATGGAATGTCATTCAGCGACTTACAAAGGTACAGTGCAGGTTTGACAAGTGGTTCCTCCAGACTATCCTTACTGCCAAATAGACACTGGTTGATGTGCACTGAGCTATCCAACTGTTTGCAGGGCTCAAAGCCAAAGACAGGGGCAGACTCAAGCACAAAGCTTACTGCAGCTACTGGACTGTCTCTGCAAGACAGCAAGGAGCGAGCCAAGCAGCTTGACGCAGAGCTGATCGCTGAGGGCCTCAGCAAACGCCAGCAGTCCCATAACGGCACCAGCACTAGCACAGCAAATGGCTCTCACACAGACCAACACAGCAGGGAGCGCCACAGCAAGGATCACCACAGCAGCAGACACAACAGAGATGAAGATGGCCGCCCTGGTCACTATAGAGACAGTCCTGACAGAGACAGACATTGGGACAGAGACAGGAAGCGCCAGCATCGCAGCCGGAGTCGAGACAGGCATGGGAACAGCAAACGGCGGCGCACTATTAGCCCAGAGGAGAGGGGCAGGGATAGGAAAGGCCCTGCAGGCAACAGGCCACCCCCTGCCCCCCTGCTTGATAAGCCTGAGAAAGACGCCATCTACAAGGGCAAAGTCAGCGGGCTCATGGACTTTGGCTGCTTTGTGGAGCTGCAAGGCTTCAGGAGCAGGGTGGAAGGCCTGGTGCACATCACCAATCTGTCCAAGACAAGGTGTGCATACCAATGTTCATGGCTTGCTGTTATGTGCAAATTTTGCTTGCCAGTGTTGTTCGCAAGTTTTGCTTGCTGCCATTTTTCTGCTCATTCAGCGTCTGTTGAGCTCTCACAATGGTGAACAAGCATATTCTGCATCAGCTGTTATGATGCTATTGTATGACACATTCGCTGTCAGCATTTGCATGTGCCATTGCAAGATGCTGATACCCCAAGAGCAAAGTGCAGCAGCTTTTGAGTAGTTTTGCTATTGCTCCTGCAGCAGTCCTCATTGATTCAAGTGCAAGAATAAAAGATGAAGGACCTGAAAGCAAGCTCTCTTTCTGCTGCCTGCTTTTCTATCTTTTCTCTTTCATTCTTGCACGTGAGTCATCCTGAGCTGCAAGTTGGTCTCAACAGTTGTTCAAAGGCTGTGTGACAAATCGTCAAGCAGCCTGCATCACAGTGACAAATGCGTGGAATGCAGGGTGGCAAGTGCAAAGGACGTTGTGGCCAAGGGCCAAGACGTGTGGGTCAAAGTGGTGAGCGTGATCTCCTCCAAGGTCAGCCTCAGCATGCGTGACGTGGACCAGAACACTGGTCAGGACCTGCTACCGGCCCACAGCGCCAGCAACCCTGCCCCTGGGGGTGGTCAGGGGTTGAGGGGGCTGTCAGGCATCACAGTGAAGGATGATGACAAGGGCAACATGCCTCGCCGCCGCCCTGGCAAACGCCTCACTTCACCTGAGCGCTGGGAGATCACTCAGCTCATCAAGTCAGGCGTCCTGGACGTGCGTGACTACCCAACTTTTGATGAGGAGGAAGGGGTGGGTTAGCCTTTAGCAGCGCTCATGCATTCTGCTGAAATGGTCGCAGACAAGATTAGCTCAACAGCAGCAGCTTTGTGGTAGCTTTTTGCCCTGAGCTGTCTGGTGCCCTCAGCTTGAGACTAGTCATACAAGTTGTGTATATGTTTGGGAACAGCAAAGGCCGAACCTTGCTATGCCTCATTTGCAGTGCCCTGCCACTGTCAAAAAAGATGCATAAGCACTGCTATGGTACAGCACACAACAGTTGGGAGCCAGAGGAGTCACTTCAGCAGCATGCTGGAGGAGCACTGGGCGAACACTGGGAAGAAGCAACTCCTGTGCAGTATGACGGAGCTGATAGAGATTCTCAAGAAAGACTTGGGTCAAAGTTCAAGTCATCCAGCAAGGTCAAACAGACATTTCCTTCTTGGCCCTCACTGGACGACCAGAATTTTGTCCTGGTCTTTCTTAAGAATTTTGATCAGCTACGGCATAACGCACAGCCCCGCGATGTGCGTTTTACTGCAGTCAAGCCGTGCAAGGTCTGCAAATGCTGGTGACCAGCTGCAGATGACCATGATGTCAAGGCTGAAGGAGTTGCAGCACCCTCTTGTGGTCATGAGGGATGCTTCAGGACCGCCCCTGTGCTTATTCATCATCACCAATCATCACCATTCATCACTGTGATGACATTGAGTTTCATCATATCCATGTATATATTCATTCAGCATCACGATGCACGGCTTGTGCTTGTTCATCGTTGTCCTTTTGCATTCATCCAAAAGTGTGCAACATGGATCGTTTCCAGTAGTCTCGTCCATAGACATGCATTCATCATGACTATGCATCGCAGGGCTTGGTAGACAACGACCAGGAAGATGAGGAGGAGTTTGAGGTGGACATCCAGGAGGATGAAGCTGCCTTCCTGAAGGGCATTTCCAGCCGCAGCGGTGTTGAAATGTCCCCCATCAAGATTGTGAAGAACCCAGATGGCAGCCTGCAGCGCGCAGCCATGACGCAGAGCGCCTTGGCCAAGGAACGGCGTGAGCTTAGGGAACAGCAGCAGCGTACATTGATAGAAGCCATCCCCAAGGACTTGAGTCGCCCCTGGGAGGACCCCCTGCCAGACCAGGGGGAGCGCCACCTTGCCCAGGAGCTGCGTGGCATTGGTCTTGCTGGCTTTGAGGTGCCTGAATGGAAGAAGCAAGCGGAGGGCAAGGTACGCCGTGTCATTAATGCCAGCAGTCACATTAGTATGATCATTATGCTTATCATTAACATGTTATTATGATCATCATCATCATCATCTTCAATTTCAGTGCTTTGTAATTGAACTCTGTAATGATGAGTCTGCCATGACAATTGTTACTGTCATCAACATCATTACTACTGTCGCTTGTATTGTACTTGTTGCTGGGTTACTGCTGTCAATGCCAGCGGCATGTTTTCAACAGGGTACAACATGTCTGCAGGGCTGAGGCCTGCCATAGCACCCCATGTCGTCTACGTGCCAAATTGCACAGCATCAGAGTTACATACTCTTGTTCTGCTTTGTGCCTCTTTAGACACGCACGATGCCACATGTGCTGGTGATGCATTTGTGCCTGCTCCATTAACAGCTGGCATCACTGTACTTTCCAGCAATTCTGGGCCAGTCAAGCTGTCTTCATGCACAATGTTCTCACATATTCTGACAGAAATGAGCACGCATGTGCTGGCAATGGGCTTCCCTCACAATAATGACCAGGCAATCTTGTACACTTTGCCACTGGTGCTGAAGAAGACTTGAAGCAGAAACAGTGTGCTAAAGTTCACCTTTCATGTGCAGGCTCCCACCTACGGCATCAAGGACAGCCGCAGCATCAAGGAACAGAGGGAGAGCCTGCCCATCTACAGGTTCAAGGACCAGATCATAGACGCTGTTGCCAATAACCAGATGCTGGTGGTGATTGGGGAGACAGGGTCAGGCAAGACGACACAGATGACGCAGTACTTGGCTGAGGCTGGCTATACCAGCAAGGGCAAGATTGGGTGCACTCAGCCTCGGCGAGTGGCTGCCATGAGTGTTGCCAAGCGAGTGGCTGAGGAGGTGGGCTGCCGCCTGGGAGAAGAGGTGAGCCTGTACCCATACATCATTTCTGTGTGCGACTTATTACCACCAACATTTACATGCACTCCGTTGAGATTTTGGTGAAATAGATAGGTGCATACAGAAGCAAATAACTGCCTCAAAACATGACCGTGCACTGGCACGTGATTCACTGAAGTATGTTGAGCCAAGTGTAAACTGCTGCACTCTAGCTGTCCAACCAAAAGTTCACATCCCCATCGACACTGCAAACTACACCTGTTGCTTTGTTACCACTCTGATGCCTCCAAACAGTAGCAGCATTGGCAGCCTGGTGCCTGCATGTCACCACTTGACACATGCAATGCAGAAGATTCTTTTTGGAGCCCTTTGGCATGCCTGCTGAAAGCTGCAGCCAGCATAAGCTTGTAGGCATCTTTCCTCACAAGTGCCTGTTTGTCTCACAGCACATGTATGTACAGTGCAAGTCGCTTCTGCTTTGGTCAGCATCGGGAATGCAAAAGCATAGCATTTATTGTGCTGCATCACAACTGTAACAGCACATTGTTCAAGCTTTTCTGCATTGGATCATGACATTCTTACAAAGGCACACAAGTGTAGTAGTATTGCTTGCAATTCAGACTGATCTTGTGTGCAGGTGGGGTATGCCATCCGGTTTGAGGACATGACAGGCCCAGAGACAGTCATCAAGTACATGACAGACGGCATGCTGCTGCGTGAGGCCTTGCTGGACGACACCATGGCTGCCTACTCGGTCATTGTGCTGGATGAGGCTCATGAGCGTACCATCCACACAGATGTACTGTTTGGCCTGCTGAAGGGCATTTGCTCCCGCCGCAAAGACCTCAAGCTCATTGTCACTTCAGCCACCCTGGATGCTGATAAGTTTGCTACCTACTTCAACGATGCTCCCATCTTCAAGTGAGTTTCGCTTGATGTGGACCTGCACAACAGTCCATGTTGCATGTCAACATATATTATCTTGTACAGTGGTCAAGCGCTGCATGCAGTATCCAACCAGATGAGTTGCATTCATCCTAGAAGTGTGTGACTTGTGCATGTCAGCTGCTGACAAGCTTTTAGCTCTGTCCTATTCAGCCTGTTGCCCTGTTGTGACCCTGATTTCTATTTTGGCTCATCAACCTGACACTTTCTTGAACCTGACATTTCCTTGTGGCCTTTGGAGTTGTGCTCTACATCTGCAGTCAGCGTCATTTACAAGCAGCTCATGATATGGCCGTGTGCTCTTTGCATCATACTGGCAAGACTGACATTCATGACATGACTGCAGGATCCCTGGGCGCACTTTCCCAGTAGAGGTACTGTACGCCAAGGCGCCTGAGAGCGACTACATGGACGCGGCCCTCATCACCGTCATGCAGATCCACCTGACAGAGCCTGAAGGCGACATCCTGCTGTTCCTCACTGGCCAGGAGGAGATTGACACAGCAGCTCAGATCCTGTTTGAGCGCATGAAGAGCCTGGGACCCGCTGTACCAGAGCTCATCATCCTGCCTGTCTACTCCTCCCTGCCCAATGAACAGCAGACCCGTATCTTTGACCCTGCTCCCCCAGGCACCCGCAAGTGTGTCATTGCCACCAACATTGCTGAGGCCTCCCTGACCATTGATGGGATCTACTATGTGGTGGACCCGGGGTTTGCCAAGCAGAAGGTGTACAACAGCAAGATTGGTATGGACTCGCTGGTAGTGTCGCCCATCTCTCAGGCCTCTGCCAGTCAGAGGGCTGGCCGCGCTGGCAGAACTGGCCCTGGCAAATGCTACAGGTACAATGATCTCTCGCAGCACACCTGATGCAAGGGTAAGAACACCCTAGTTAGCGACAATCAGTTGAAATCAATCCCTACATTCTGACTGCAGACCGCTGACAAAGTGCAACACGTTACGGCAAATGCCACAGGCACCACTCACCTCTCAGGGCAGCATATGTTGAAAGTGGCTTATCAAAGTTGTGTACATCCAGCCTTATATCACTACTGCACTTGACAAAAATGGCTCATTGATTTGTGTACAATCAGCCCTGTATCCATGCTGACTGCAATGCCTCCTTTTGCTTTGCTTTGCGACTTCTGTATGGCAAGTGTGCCTGTTCAGTTTACCTTTGAGAGCCAAGCCATCAGCTGTGGACTGCTCAAGCTTCTATGGGCATGTCGCAGCCTGCTTTTTGTCACTTAAATAGCATAAACAAGCAAAGCAGCAAAATCCAACAATGCACCTTATATTTATTCAGCATCAAGTTTTCGCCTATCAGCAGAGCAATGCACGCTAGCAGATAGCCTGAGACTGTGCCTCTTCAATGACTAAGCAGCAAGCAGCTTTGCTTTAGTTCTTGTCACATGGCAGCAGCTTGAGGTACATTGCCTCTGCCAGCATTATCCTGCATGCATCTTACCAATGTTGCATCAGCAATCAATTCAAGCAAATGAGCATTGCAGGGCTGCGTTGTTCCTATTGCTCAGTGCTCTGTTCCACCTGAGTTTGAAATTGCGGTGCATATCATTGAGCATTATTCTGCTGCATTGACAGCTCTGCTGCTGACCACTCTGATCAAAGATCCCTTTGTACACAGGCTCTACACTGAGGCAGCTTTCCGCAATGAGATGCTGCCCAGCAGCGTACCAGAGATCCAGCGCACCAACCTGGGCATGACAGTGCTTACCCTAAAGGCTATGGGCATCAATGACCTGCTGGGCTTTGACTTCATGGACGCACCAGCAGCTGCAACACTAGTGAGTGCACTGGAGCAGCTCTACAACTTGGGTGCCCTTGATGAGGAGGGGCTGCTGACCAGGCTGGGCCGCAAGATGGCTGAATTTCCTCTTGAGCCTCCTATCTCCAAGATGCTGATTGCCAGTGTGGACTTGGGTTGCAGTGAGGAGATTCTCACCATTGTTGGCATGCTGTCTGCTCAGGTATGCATACCCCAGCAGCTGCTACCCTAGAGAGTGCTGCTTACAGCTGAATTGCAAGTCACCATGCCCAGCGGCACAGACTTTTGCCACTCATGTCTTGGGCATTGCACTTAGCTGTAGTACAAGCATGTTGTAGGTATCTAACTCTGCTCATTGTCTGTGGGCTCATGAGCTACACTTGTGGACATTGTGCCTGGTGACAAAACCAGCAGCAGCAAAGAAGTTCAGGCAAAAGCCACATATGATCTGTCCGCAATATTTCTCAAAAGAAATTTGTTGACAAGACGTTTATGTATTGCATCTGTATAGGTCACAAGGACACACAATACAATGTACAGCTTGCTTGCTGTTCTGCTCTGAGGTCTCAGGAAGCAAACATGTTGGGATAAGAGCTGCTGACTCAAATTGATGCATCAGGCTGCATGAGCTTACTCGTTGTGCCTTCACAAAAACCTGGCCAACATTACATGCTTGGCTGATGAGGATGAGTGCACTGCAGAACATCTTCTATCGGCCTAGGGAGAAGCAGGCTCAAGCTGATCAGAAGAAAGCCAAGTTCTTTCAGCCAGAGGGCGATCACCTCACCCTGCTAGCGGTCTATGAAGCCTGGAAGAACAGCAAGTTCAGCAATCCATGGTGTCATGAGAACTTCATCCAGAGCCGCAGCTTGAAGCGTGCACAGGATGTACGCAAGCAGTTGCTTCAGATCATGGACCGCTACAAACTGGACCTAGTCAGCTCAGGCCGCAACTACGACAAGATCCGCAAAGCAATTTGCTCAGGGTTCTTCTTCCATGCAGCCCGTAAGGACCCACAAGAGGGATATAAGACAGTTGTCGAGCAGAATCCTGTCTTCATTCACCCTTCCTCAGCCCTGTTTCAGCGGCAGCCTGACTGGGTTGTGTACTTTGAGCTGGTGTTGACCAGCAAAGAGTACATGCGTGAGGTTTGTGCCATTGACCCGAAATGGCTTGTGGAGTTGGCACCCAGATTCTTCAAAGCTGCAGATGCACACAAGCTATCACGGCGCAAGCGTGCAGAGCGGCTTGAGCCTCTGTATGATAGATACAATGACCCGCATGCTTGGCGTTTGTCCCGTCGCAGAGGATGAGCACCACTTTGCAGCTTTTGGGCTTTTGCTGTCATTCTTGCACTTTCAGTGATGTTCTGCTTGCTGTGGTGTTTCTTGTCATTTGATCCTAAATTGTGACGCAAAATACCGTGCCATCAGTGTTTCTGTGGAGTTCAATAGCTTTGTACCGTCATTTGAGACTGGTGGACATCAGACGAAAATTGGCGTCATGAATTGCTTGCATGACTTCCAGGCTGACTTGCAGGTCTGTAATCTGCTGCTTGTATCATCCATTTGAGTCATAGAGCAGCATATGGAATGCCTGATTAGGTCAAAATACAAACAGCACCGTGTTGCAGGCTTGTTGAGCCACACGACGAGCTGCAAACCACAGTACTTGTGTATCAGGCATATGCGGTTGCTGACAGCAAATTGTTGCCGGGTCTGCGCTGCGTCGGTCCAAAGTTACCGCGTGCACGCAAACCATTCTGTAACAGGTCCAGTCAACGGAGAACAGAAGCGCAAGCAAACTGCACGTCAGGTCCTGCGACTAATTGCCGGTCAGCGGCTGCCAGATATATCCAGAGTGAGTGCGTACGTGCGTAAGCAGTGATAGACGCCATTTTCACAATAGATGATCACTGCAGGAGCGGCAGTTGCTTGCTTCGTTGCATTTGCTTCCTGCTCCACGAGTGCCTGCGCACTGGCTGCTCTTGGCAAAATATGTCCAAACTTATGGTCCTGATGCGGTACATCAGCAGCTAGGCAAGACTGTCTTTCGTGTGCCAGACGTTGAACACGCTTCAGGTCAGCAGTGGATGCTCTGTCTAACTCAAGCCCTGACTGAAGCCAGAAGCACCAGGGCCCAATTCAGAGCACAGTGTATACTGGTAGAATGCAGGTGCTCCCTGACAGCCCAGCCTACAGCAAAGCGTTTTCTGTATCCACAGCTGAATAAGTTTCTTGCAGACCTGTTTGCCAGCATACCATATGCAGTGGCTCTATCTCGTCTACCCAAGGTGACAGGGTTTATTTGTGGCAACAAGTCAGCGTGCTAGATGTTAAAAGCATGGCTGCCCGCATGCAGGTGGATCTAAACAGATTTGACCTCTTTCATGCGCACTTGTTTTGCACACAGAACCACTTGCTGGGGATGCTGTTTCATGCAAAAGAGTATCCAGCATTTGACAAGGAGGACTTTCCCATAAATTTGGGCTACTGTCAGCAGAACAGCATACTGAAATACAATGAGCAAGCTATGAACATGCGTAATTTGATCTGGTTTCAGGCAAGATAGCTGAGCAATCATGCACTGGCTGGCTGTTTGGCACCACCTGCTTGTGACTTCACAAGCCAAGTGCTATGACAAGCCTGCAGCTATGGCTAGACAAGCATTCAGTGATTGTGCTGCAGGGCCGCATGTGTGCATTAGATGTTGGGCCAAGCAGCATCCTGCACCATGAACTGATCATGGATGGCTTGCAAGATGTGCGGACTGTGCTGGAGTCTGATTTTGGGGAGAGTGTTGTAGACATCAACTACTTTGCATCCCTTCCTGCTGCTCCTCAGCATCGCCTCTTTCTTTGCTGATCAGTTCAATCATCAGCATGCGTTCAGAGGCAGTCAGGTGGTTTAGGGTTTAGGGCATGTGTCAGGGATGAGTGGGACCTGCAGGTATCAAACTCTGGCTGAAAAGAACACATTGGTCATAAGAAAGCATTTGTGTGAAGCAGAAGCTGCGTACACAGATGCTTTGTGCAGCTCAGCACAGACCACGCACAGTACGGTGCAGTCACTAGTGTCTAGAGACAGTCATACAGCTCTTGCTCATTGCTGCAACTCACACAGTGTTTGAACATGCATCAATCTAGCAGGCCCTGCACAGTGTCTGATATGTAGCACTACCTTCCACGGCAGTATGCTTGAGACAAGCTGTGCAGTACCATGCAATGTCATTGCGATGCTAGCCTTTGCTCCACCTGCAGGATCAGGAGACAAGTTCAGTAGCACAAGTCTATGTCGATTCTGCTGTGCAGGTGACGCTGTCTGGGCTGAGCAGCTCTGAAACATGCACAATTCAGTGAGAGACAGCACTGGTGGGAGAGAGGTCAGTTGCAGTGAGTTGCTGTTTGATACTGAACACTCATTGTCAGCAGCTTCCAACGCAGCTTCAGCTGACTTCACAGCTCAATGCTACAGATGCAACAGCAACAGAACAAGCAATATTCCGTGCTATGTCATGCGGCATCTTTATGAGCTCAGGCACAATCTGTATTGCAGATGTTCTCATGCCGAGGCCATCAGCACTGTTACCTCAGCCTTTACAATATGCAGTGCGCTGTCATCCAGCTCTCCCAGAAGGGCCATAACAGCGTACAGTACATTGGAGCTAGAGCCAGCATTGTTGCTCAAGGCATTGCGCCTGTTGAAGCTTGCTGGTGAACGGGGCAAGCTTGCAGGTGGCACTGTGCCTGACACTGCACCTGGTGCATTGCTTGCTTGGCTGGCTGCTGTGGGCTGAGGCCCTTTCTGCAAGAAATAGCAGGCAAAATCAGCAGGTGCAAACTTGACAATGGAGTCAAAGCCAGCAGAACACGTACCCCAAGTGCAGCCTGCAGTTCAGCTGCTTTGTGCACTTGTCCCAGCATAGCACTCGGCTCAACTGGCAGTTGTAAGGAAGCTTTGTTGTTGGATGGAGATGGCACCAGAGTTGCTGATGGCATCTCTGTCTTTGGCTGAGCTGCAGCAGTTGCTTGCTCACTGCTTGGTCTTTCTTTAATGCTGACATCATCGTTGTCTAATTTTGTCAGCTTTGGTAGTAGCTGCAGCACCTGGCAACCACTCGAGCAAAGGTGTGAGCAGATTGGACTTCATTGAGCACAGGCTTGTCATGGACATACCTTTCGTCTGTATTGTGGTATGTCTGCACATGGGTTGTCTGACAACCACAGCACATGCAACTCTGGCAAGTGTGCAAGCCACCGTACTTCCTCTATATCTGTCACCTGGTCAATGCATGCTCTTGCTAAGCGAGCTCATTAGATTTGCAGAAATTGCATCATGTTTGGCTGAAGATTAGGCTTGCAGTACCTCATTCTTCCTCAAATACAGCTCTTGCAGCTTGATGCATTGAGAGAAGTCCCTGTGCATAAATCACTAGCATTTGCTCTGTTGTTTTCAGCTGTAATTGTTTGTAAGCCTGGCTGTCGACATATCGCTCGTGCAAAAGCTTGAAGCTCACTTGAGAGAAGATATTTTGTTGACAGACAATGAAAGAACTTCCACACTGGGCATCTGGGATAGAATGGAAATATCAGACAGATCCTGACCCCAGCAATTTAGGCTTTTGACATCATCAAGCCTGCGCAGCAAAATTGTTGCCTACATAACAACGCAGGACCTAAATGTGGCACACTGACTGCTTTTGGCACATCACGGCCTACCGATCCACGCGTGTCTTGCTCTTGACCATTTGCTCGCTGAGGGCAACCTTTAGCCCCAATCCGTCAGACACAAGACTTGACATAGCGTGTTCACGAGCTGCAGTGATCAGTGAGTCTTGACTTCACACGGACCCGCGATTCCAGACTTCTAAGTGCAATGTTTGCATTCCCCGCCGCTGGGGCAGAGCAAGATGCTTCTTCACTCAAAGCCGCTCACTACAGGACTAGACAGCAGCTGATCAGAATCGAGGTTTTGCACAAATCTCGTGGCAGCAAACCGCAGCAATCGCTTGCTTCATTGACTGAGCGGCAGTCTGTGTGGTGTGAGCGCTGTCTTGCCCAATCTGCGGCACGCATGCAAGGACTTGTTCACATCGTCTGTGACCTAACGAGCAGACTGGGACAGTTGCCTCCAAGATGAAGAGGAGTAAGTTGAGCATCAAGGTGAGCAACAGGATGCACTGTGCAAGCGCATGTATTACTGGCGGCTCTGAAGGCACAGCTTGCATTTCTGATCTAACGATGAAGTGGGTTTTGTTATCTACCATGCTTGCTGGTTAGCTCATAATGACCTGCTTGCATTTGCCAATGCATTGTTAAGTTCAATTAGTATCATGCGGTCAAGTGGCTCTGAAAGATCAATCCTTGTATTGACCAGTCTTGCGAGACCAGTCATGTATGAATGCATGTATCTGGCGCGGATTATCTTGTACAATTTGTTTGACTGAGGCACTGGCAAAATCTGCCAGGCAAGCACCAAGCTGCATCGTCTGCCAGGGCGGCCTGTCATCGCCCTTATATAGGGCGCCTCCCACAGTCAATTGCGCTTTCCGTGCACTGCATCCATGCGCCTTGCGCAAGCGCTCCCGCATCGCTGCTTTCCTCTTAGACATGCAGCAGTCGTTGGTTGGCGACCGCCAGGTTTTGCATTCATGCACCAAATGGCATCAAGGCAGCAAATGGCCGCAGCGACAACCCTTTCGCAAGTCGTGTACACCACATGTTCGATGTCGGGCAAAGGCGCAAGCGGATGCGTCAGGTACCTTTCGAGCGCTGCATCGGGTTTTTTGTCTGCACTCGTCACTGTTCTTGTCTTGCAGAGCCGTTAATGGTCAGAGCAGCGCGAGGCCAGCAGATTGAACGACCTCCATGTTGGTAAGTCCAGGCGGGGCATGCTTGCATGTGTTCGTCTGCGTCGCTTCAATCTGCTGCAAGGCTTGTGATTTGATTCCATGTGAAATGCAGGATGATGCGTCAGGCTGGGCGGTATCAAAAGGTGCAGCCTCGCCACACTACTAACGTGCTGATTCTGCGCACTGTGCAGTAAGTTAGGGCTCGAACTCGATGTGATCTGTGTAGGCCTACAGAGATCTCGCGAAAAAGCATCCGTCTTTTCGAGAAAGGTGCATAGTCGGCAGGCATTTGACGCTATAGGACCACTGCTGTTGAGATGCTGTACGTCGTTGCCCAAGCTGTGAACGCCCTTATGAAAGTATGCTGTGCATTCAACAGGTCAGAAACAACAGATTTGATTGTAGAAATCAGCCTTCAGCCTTGGAAGTCATTTCAGCCAGACGGTGTGATTCTTTTCAGGTATGTCAACCACCAACACGTGCCTTGCATGAGGCACAAACGCGATCAATGCACATTTGACAACTTTGAGTTTTCTTACAACCTGAGTGTGATGACTTGCAGTGACATTTTGACTCCCCTACCTGCCCTTGGGGTCCCCTTTGAGATAGATGATGTCAAGGGCCCAATCATTGCAAATCCAGTCCGCAGCATAGAACAGGTGCCAAAGATAGACTAGCCTGTCATCACAGCGCTCAATGAGTGCCAACATATCATGTGTGTCATGCACTGAAGACTGTTTATCATGCAGGTCAAACAATTGCAGTCGATTGATGTGCAGCAGCTACAGTTTGTAGGAGATGCACTGACTTTGTTGCGGCAAGAGGTGGACAATAAGGTACAGCAGCAATGCCTTCACTGCTTTTGGCATCACATAGAAGCTTGCCGCATCACGTGTGAAGCTTGCTGTGCCACATCAGAAGCTTCTGCTGTCAGTGCTGCTGGCGTTGCATGTAAGCTTGCTGTGTCACATGAGAAGCGCTTGCTTGCAGTCCTGCTGGCGTTACTGTGAAGCTTGCTGCGTCACATGAGACGCTCTTGCTTTCAGCGCTGCACATGTGAAGCTTTGCTGAATTTGGTCCGTGATCTGAGCAGGCAGCTGTGCTAGGCTTTGTGGGCAGCCCCTGGACATTAGCAACTTATGTCATTGAGGGCAGCAGTTCTGGGCTGTACAAGACAATCAAGACCATGATTCATGGAAACCCTGACCTATTGGATGCTCTTTTATCCCATCTTGCCGAGCAAATTGGCACCTACTCCATCTATCAGATTGACTCAGGAGCACAGTGTATACAGCTGTTTGACTCCTGGGGCGGTCAGCTTCCACCGCAGGTGGGTGCTTACTCAGATCTTGCTCACTCACAGCCTGTGCTTTCTTCCGTTGTGAACTCTAATGTTGCACAAGCTTGAATTTCTGCACAAAGCTCTGTTGTGCAGCGCAAAAGAATGCCATGACATCAACATTCTTGCAAGCAGATTGCCTGATTCTGCAATAGAGTATTGAGGCTTTACTGCTTGCATATTCAGTAGCGCCCTTTAGCTGGCTTTTTGCATGCGTAACATTAATGAATTTATGCTGCTGCAGATGTGGGACAAGTGGTCTAGGCCGTACATCGAGCGCATAGTGCAGAAGGTCAAGTCAAAGCATCCCAATGTACCCATCACACTGTATGCCAATGGCAGCGGCGGCTTAATTGAAAGGCTAGCACGCACTGGCGCTGATGTTATTGGACTGGACTGGACACTTGACATGGCAGATGCGAGAGAGCGGTTGCGCAAAGAAGGCGACCCTGCAGTGCAGGGGAACATAGACCCAGTCATGCTATTTGCTGATCAAGACAGCATAGCTGCTGCCATTCAGGACTGTATTTCTAAGGCAGGAACGACAGGACACATCCTGAACTTGGGTCATGGAGTCCTGGTCGGCACACCTGAGGAAAATGTTGCGTTCATGTTTGACACTGCGAAACGGTCCACCTACAAGCAGGCTGTAGCTGCTTTGTGACAGTCGTTCAGCATCTTTTGTGTGCTGTTGCCTGACTTGTGTGGTGCCATGTCAAGATGTCAACTGACACTCACTGAGTCGACGCTGCAGTTTCAGCCTGCTGGCCTTTGTGTCACAATGCATGCATGACTAAACATGCATTAGTCAAAGCAAAATATTTGACTTTTGCTGTGCTGCCTCGGGATATTGTTGGACTGTCAGCTGTCTCTTCCAATGTTCTTGAATTTAGGTTTCAAATGAATCCAGCTGTGCCAAACATGAGTTGCAGTCTTGAGGGTTCGAGTCATGACCAATCTGGTACACAAAGCTACAAGAGTGACAGTCAAACTCTAATTGCCTTGCGCGTTTTGCGAGTCATACTGACTATCTCATCTGCAGCAGTATTGGCAAACAGCGCTGGTTGTGTTGACAGGTTTCCGCAGCAGGCTTGCTGTACATAATTGACAACACATGATGAAATCTGCATTGGGATTGTGTGTGCCTTGCTGCAGTAAGATAGCCTTACAGCTCGGCGCAATTCAAGGCTGCCACATCTATTGTAGATAGCTAGCTAGGGTAAGTCATGTATTCAGATGCTGCCAAGGGTCTTCAAAGCGAATGCATCAAAAGTCAGGAGTGTCCCAAACAACACGCTGAATGCAAGACTCAACACAGTCTAGTCATAAATTATTCTCCTTGTTGCAGCTGAAGCATGCACCTGAGCATGCACAGCTTCCTGTGTGATACAGTCGGATTCTGAAACCAAATGTTAGCAAAATCGGTCCAGCAACAATTCAGCTGCAACAATTTGCATACGGTATGCACAAAGTGTTTCTCACTCGCGCAGAATTCAAACTCAGCGAGCTGCTGCTGAAGCTGCCGAGCCCTTGGCGCACCGGCACTTTGAGCCCCCAGTTGATCTGAAACAGCGACAAGCAAACACCTCGCGCAGCCTACAAGCAGCATGTCAGCCAGTGCTGTCGGGGCTAAGCTGTGACCCACTCACTGTATCACAGCAAGCGTCCTCGGACGCCACGGTCACATGTCGTACATTGCGCATCAGACCGCTGTCTATAGCAAAGCGTTGCCCTTCAAACGTCGTCCCCGCTGAGCGACTTTCACAGACCAGCAGTTTGGCCCCATCGACGTTCCGGCATGTTGGTCGACAAGCTGACTTGGATCTCTCACGGAGGTAACACACCGTTGTCTGTCAATTGCGATGCAAACCTCGCCTCATGGTCGAGCAGCGAGTGGTGTATTGCGCGCAGGGGCCGGCACTCCTCTGTACTCCTTGGACATTCATCCAAGCGGCAGCAGGCTAGCAACATCTGGCTCTGATCACAAGGTCAAAATCTGGAGTCTTACAGCTGCACTCAGCGTCAGATCTGAGGTCAGCAAAAGCAGCAAACTTTTGGCAACATTGACCGATCACGGAGGACCTGTAAACGTGATCAGATTCTCACACAGCGGGCGCTTCTTAGCAAGCGCCTCTGACGACAAAGTCGTTGCCATTTCAGAACTTCGTGATGGTCAAGGCCAGGTCAGCTTTGGCAATTCTGAAGGTCCTAACATTGAAAACTGGAAGGTTGCCTCAACTCTCAGAGGTCACAGCGCTGGTATACCAGATCTCAACTGGTCTCAGGACGACTCCTTGCTGGCCAGCTGCAGCTTGGACAACCTGGTACTTGTCTGGAATCCTTTGACTGGTCAGCTCCTCCAAACACTCAAGCATCACACCAGTTTTGTCAAAGGCGTGGCCTGGGACCCAGCAAACAGATACTTAGCAAGCCAATCAGATGATCGCAGTGTTATCATATGGGACAGAACAACATGGGCTCCAGTAGCCCACATCACAAAGCCTTTCGCAAAAGGCTTTGTGACAACAACATTCTCACTGCGAATCGCTTGGTCTCCAGAGGGAACAACTCTTGCATGTGTCAACTCCTTCCAGTCGCCATGTCATGTGTGTCCCTTGATTCAGAGAGGCACTTGGCTAGCAGACAAGCAGAATCTTGTGGGTCATTCACATGCTGTCATTGTTGCCCGCTTCAATCCCAAGATGTTCTACAAGAACGCTGAGGAAGTCAGCCACTGCATCGCACTGGGTAGCCAGGATTCCAAGCTGTCTGTGTGGCTGCTTCACAAGGAGCGTCCCATCTTCATTGCTAGCAAGTTCTTTGAGCGGAGTGTGGTGGATTTGGCATGGACACCTGATGGCTACACTCTGCTTGCTAGCTCAATGGACGGCTCAGTGGCACAGTTCAGCTTTGAAGAAAGCGAGCTTGGGCAGGTACGATTCAGCTGCACAGCTTCTACTTCAATCTACTGCACATGCCATCATAGCGCAAACTGATTGTCCTCTAGCAACACAGTGTCCAGCTTGACTTTCTGGTCGTACAATGCTGGTCAGTTCCTATGAGCTGATTGCATCTACCAACATGCATTGCTGCTGCTGCTGCTGCTTGTGGGGTAGACTGCGCAACATGTTTGTGCACTTGGTGAATGTCACCTGTGACTTATGTAGGCATTGTCTGAGGAGGAATTCCAAATCATAAGGAAAGAGCTTCATGGGACACGCGCTTCAACTGCGTTGCATTTCACCGAGAGCGTCGAGCAGCCGCACCTTGCTATTGACAACTCCAGAGCGTTACCCAGTGTCAACATGTTCAGCAGCAGCAGCAATGCCTTGGCAAGCAGATTGGCACCAGAACATGGTCTGCCAAGTGCATTGCAGCTCCAGCCATCTGGCAAGCCAGCACAGGTACCAATGTCCATAGCAGGTCTTGTGTAACTGTGTATACCTGCAGCAGTCACTGGCATACCGCATCAGGTGTCAAGACCTGCACAAAGCATGCAGCACTGCACTCAATGCTAGTGCCAGATACTCATCAGGCAAAAGCGGCCCTGTTGCCGTTTCAAAGTGTCATGTCTTGCTTTGCGAATCTTATGTGTTTGTCGTCGATGCCATTAGTTTTGCTGATACTTGCATTGCTGCTGTTGAGCATGTCAGACTGATTTACTTGACCAGGCATTACTTCCAGCAATCTTGCTGCATGGCAGGTGGTTGCTCAGAGGCGCATTGCACCAGAAGCTATCCACCCTGAGCAGCAACAGTCAGCTGGACCACCTGTGCCCACAGCCTCGGCCAAAGCCCGGCAGCCTTTACTACCTTCTCGGCCTCCAAAGGGGCCCAACAGCATGCCCAACGGCACTGCACCCGCACCAGCTGCAGCAGGAGCCAAGCGTAAAGCCGCTCTTCAGCCAGGCCCAGCAGCAGCCAGGAGGCGAGTCTCTCCAGATCCCATTGCCAGTGATACTGCCCAGCTCAGAGACACAGATGGACCTGAAACATCTGCACAAGCAGTGGCAGGGCTAACCCAGGCTGTTATCAGCTTTCAGCAGGAGCCACAGCTGCATATTGAGTTGGGCAGAGAGGCAATGCCACTGGGTGACCAGCCTGAACCTGGCACCCGCGTGCTGGAAGCTGTACTGCGGGATGGTCGCTGGGAGCTGATGTGCTTCAGCTCAGGAGTGCAGCAATGGACAGACCTGTTGCCAAGCAAGATTGTAGCAGTTGGGGGTAGCATGAAGTTTGCGGCAGCAGCACTTGACACTGCAGTCCTGCAGGTGAGTGGCAGTTCACACATTGCAAGCTTGTGACCTGCATCGGCTCCAATGTACGTCATGAGATTGCAATTTGCAGATTCCTGTTGGCTGGCAAAGGCTGTATGGCATGCTTTGTACTGCAATGAAACAGACTCCTGTGCCTATGATTGTGGTGCATACTGTACATCAACTAGCCTCTTCTACTTCAGAGTTGTACCAACCAGATGATATGCAAATGCAATTGCAATGCACGAATGAATCAGTAAGTACATGCAAGGCAACATTCTTAGCACAAAAGACTGTTTGTGATTCAAAGATTGTTTGCCCCTCCCTGTGCTTTGTACTTTGCCTGAAAACCACAAGCCAAACAGGTGATTGCACTTTATTTCTGGAATTTTTGCTTGTTGCAACTGTCAAGGCAGACACATTAAGCTCTTTGCACTATCTTGAGCTCTGCTAGGCAGTGGCTGACTTTTGCTTGCCATATAGCTTGCCTTGTGCACTTGCTCATGCATGGCTGTTAACAAAAAACTGGGTGCAGGTGTACACAGCTGCAGGCAGGCGCATGTTCCCCGCCTTGAAGCTGAGTGCTGCTCCTGTGAGCCTGAGCAGTGACGGGGCCTGGCAGCTGCTGGCATTGTGCAAGGATGGCAGGGTGTGTGTGTGGGACTTGCGCCGCTTGACCAGCCTCCTGGACATATCCCTACGACCCCTGCTGGCTGCCACTGCCCCTGGTACTGCAGGTCAGCATCATTCACATGCTTAGCAAGCTTGACACAGTTTGAGTATCAACAGTCACGCTGCAGACAAAACTGAGACAGGCTAGACTCTGTGCAAATATCAGAACGCTGTTGCTTTTGCATGCTCGCCACAAGCTCAAGCATTGCAGGGCTGCATGACTCTCAACTTGAGATGACATGATGCAATGACATCCCTACTTCTGTGGCAGCAAGCACAGCGACAACTTGTTGAACTGTCACAGCAAGCTACTTCAGTGGTTTCATTGCACAAAGTGAATGCGGTACTTGGTACCAGACACAGTGTACATGCAGAGGCATTGCTTTGTATGAGTGCAGCCTTCAGCTCATGCATGTCTGCCTGTAAGCATCAAGCTGATCAGTATTGCTGCTATTTGCATCAGCAGGCGTGTCCATCAGCAGAAGTCTGCATGAAAAGCGGTCAATCTGTAGCAGAATGAACGACACAGGCCTATAGTGCTTGCCTGGCTGACAGATGCACGTGTGCGTTGCAGTGAGACAAGTGCAGCTCAGTCAGACCGGCGCGGTGCATGCTCTGATGTCCAACCGGACAGCCTGGCTGTGGCACACTCAGCTGGCCTGCTGGCTATGCCTGGCAGACCCAGCCTTTGCTGCCTCTCCATTCACCTCCCTCCTTCCTCCCAACCCAGCCTCCCAAGGTTATTGTTTCAGTCAACTAAGGCTGCATGTCCGTGGCATGCATCCCCTCCTGTTTGTACGTATCTTCCCTGCATGCTCTCAGGTATGTATGAGCCTGTCAATGCTGCTGTGTACATTCACCTCCTTCCTTTCTCCCTACCCAGCTTTTCAAGGAAATGACTGCACTCTGCTTAGTCTGCATGTCCTTGGCATGAACATCTCCCCTTTGTATCTTCTCAGCATGCGTCTTGAGATGTATGAGTCTGTCAATGATGATGTCACTTACCACCTTTCTCCAGACCCAGTCACCCAAGTTACTGGCTGCAATGCGCTCACATTGCATGTCCTTGGCATGATTTCCGGCCTCTTATTTGTGTGCATCATTTGGCACGTCCCCAGCAGTTTATGAGTCAGATAAGCTGGATGTGACCATGCCTACATCGCACATTGCATGCAATTGATCTGTGTCAATTGCCTGAGCTGGGTGTTATGAGAACACTGATTGAACACTTAATGCACAGGCAGTTTGGGTCGCATACAACAGCAAGTAGGCAGCAGCGGGCGGGGACTGCCTGGTGCAGCTCTGCTCAGCACGTCAGGCGGTCTCAGGAGTGGATTGGAGCAGGCAAGGGGACACCTTGAAGCCAATCTGGCAGCTGCCTCAGCCTTACAGTCACCATATGAATACAAGCGCTGGCTGTCCACTTATGCCTCTTATCTGGCAGGTAAGCTATTGATGCCAGATTGGTATACTGGCACCTCGTCTGCTCCAGAAGCCTCCAGCAGTGCCATTATGGCGCTTGCTTGTGACCTGATTGGAGTCTGTCTTGCTATGCTGCAATTGTTGAGGTGTCCATGCGGCAAAATGTCATCTCATCTGTGCGTGTTGAATCATGCTTTGTTGATTTGGACTATGTCTGCTCTAGTCATGCATGGACATTTGGACACGAGGTTACAGCTGTGCATACTATCAGCTGCCTTTTGAACTTCAGCTTATTATGCTGCTGGCCAAACTCCAGTGGTCTCACAAGTGCATTGGTCAGTCTGCTACTCTTCTGGGCCAACACTCAGCTTCAAAGGTGTCTGCGTCCGTCACACGCTGGTGTTCCTCACTGCCAGACATTTGCAGATTGGCTCAATTGTGCAGGCCAGGGTGACGAAGGGAGACTGAGAGAGCTATGTATGGAGTTGATGGGCAATGGCCAAGACCCATTGTCAAGTCATAGTGAAGATACTGGCTGGAGTCCAACAGTCTGTGGTCTAGATAAAAGAAAGTTGCTGCAACGAGATGTACTGAAGGAAGCTCTTGATGGGGAGCCAATGGCCACAAGGCGGGTCAAAGCAGAAATGTCTGATTTGCTCAGCAGTTACAGGACATTGCCTGCCTGACTAATATTGGGTAATAAGTGACTGATCACGACGGTCCAAGTAAACCGTGAGGTCTTTAGCTGCCGAGCACTGCATGCTCACCTTGACTTCTTTGGAAGGACCGCCAGTTGCGTATATTTGTGATCAGATCAGCTCGGTCCATGTTGCACACGCGGCATATGGCACATATTGGAGTCGGCTGCACGATCGACAGCAGTACCTCAGCATGTACCCTGTCCGCATCTCTCCCGGCACGGAGGTGCTCACAGCAGAGCCAAAACGCGACAATCTCTGCCGGTAACGTACTGCCGAAGACCAGAAAACGTTCAGCCAAACAACGGACGCCAGGCACTGCTTTAGAGGCAACAGCCAAACAGGCAACATCCAAAGCGCAAGCAGTCGGTAGGGTCTACAAAAGCATCAACAAGTTTTCAGGCTATCTGACCGTCTTCACCCGCGTGCTCATGAACAGTGAGTGTATAACCTGCTGTGACCCTTGTGCCCTTCAAGCACAGTACATGTTGAAAGTCACCCAACCTGCAGGGCTCCTAGAAGGGTCTGCCTCATCCCCATTGCGCACTCTGCACCCACCTGGCAGAGCAATTCAGACAGGAAATATCAAGGTGTCAGATGTGCACACCGTATACTATGAGGTGTATGGCAATCCAGAGGGGCAGCCAGCACTTGTGGTACATGGGGGCCCTGGTGCTGGCTGCTATGCAAAACATGCGTAAGCCTCAGCTTCTGCTGCATGACACATCAATCTCATGCCACTGCTATGCTTACAGGAAGTGTAAAGTTTGCAACAATATGCATGCAGCAATCGCAGTCTGCACTCAACTATCTTCAGAGTTGTTTGTGATTTGCCGCCAACTCTGGCTGACTTCAATTATGCCACATTCTGCGCTGTCATGCACAAAGCAGCTTGAGCATACAAACCATGATTTCAGATCTGCTTTTGCACGAGGTCCTGTTTTTGTCTTGATACGTTGACATTGGCTTACAGGCAGTTCTTTGACCTTCGGCATTGGAAAGTAGTCCTTGTGGACCAAAGAGGCTGCGGTGCTTCTCGACCCCTTGGTTGCTTGCAAGACAACAATACCAATGCCCTTGTCCAAGATTATGAGAAGCTGCGTAAGCGGCTCAAGATTAAAAGATGGACACTGTTTGGGGGTTCCTGGGGAGTTGCCCTTTCCCTTGCCTATGCTCAGCAGCACCCCACCAGGTACTACTGCACAGCTTTACATGCTGTGCCATACCTCAATCTTTGACCTTTTGTTGGGTGTCACAGACACAAAATCAACAATGGAGTGTAGATTCAATGTCATGTAGCAAGCAGATCTATTTTGCAAGACCAGAATTCAGAACAGGCAGTAAACAGTGTCATGCCTCCTGAGCAGTAACACCTTCAGCATGTGTGATGTCAGCACTCTTGGGCAGACTTGACATGTGTATGTGGTAATGCAGGGTCCAAGCAATGATATTGCGAGGTGTGTGCACAATGCGTCCTTCAGAGATAGAATGGATGTTTGGGGGTGGCGCTGGCCATCTGCAACCCCTGGTAAGCTTGTGTGAGCTTGATTTTTTGCAATTGCATATATGATCATCCATTCAAGTATTATTTTGCTGCTACATCTTGCCCATGACAAGATAAGTAGTGTCATTGAACCGCAGTGTGTCAGCCAAGCAAAGCGTGTCTGCAGCTCATGTGTTGACCGGCTGCTTGTGAGCGTAGGGATGGCAGAACTTTGCTGGGCACATACCGCAAGAGGAGAGGTCAGACCTTGTTGCTGGTTACCACAGGCGCCTCACATCAGCAGACACAGCTGTGCGAGATGCAGCGGTAGGCCTGCACATCTGGTTCACCTCGTTCATTGCATGGCCTTTCATTGCCGTCAGATTTATGCATGCTTGCTGCATTGCTGTACGCTTTGTGTAATCCACTTGAACATCATGCCCCCCAGATCATTTATCTTGCAGCAACTGCTGTGGTGCACAAGAGATGCCTTGACCTGGCGAGACAGGTCTTGTGCCACACACATCTAGTGCCTTTGCCAGAAAGTGTCAGCTATCATTCTTGTTCCTGTCTTCATTGTGCAGGCTAAGGCTTGGTTGGGATGGGAATTCTCTGTGGGGTCAGGCAGAACCAACAGCCTGCAAGTCTGGAATGGCAAGCAATGGCAGCAGATTGACTTTCCAGACCGGGACAGCAGGCACTCACCCCTGCCACTGGCCACAAATGTGGCAGCCAGTCAGCCACAAAGTGCCACAGCGGCTCCTGCTGCACAGCCTGCAGCTGCAAGCACCAGCCAGTCAGGACAGCCTGCTGCTGCTGCTGCTACTGCTACACAGACAGCTCAGCCTGCGGCCATGTCTGCTTTCACAGCACAGGCGATGCTTGAGTGCCACTACAGCCATAACGGCGCTTTCCTGCAGGAGCCCCTCATACAGGTAGGTGCACTTGACCAGGAGATGTGCTCATTCACAGTGACATCTCTTTCGAACGACTGCTTCGAGTCATCAAGAAGATGGTCCTTACTCAGCAGTACCTTGGCAGCCAGAATGCAAGAATGGTCTGCAACTGTACTGCCCTTACGTCAGGGCTGTCCTTGTATCCAGTGTCCTTACAAGGAGAGGTGTCCGTATCATATTATGATTGAAAGGCCAGGTTGCTGCTGTGCAGGGAGTTGAAGAAATACGACATATCCCGTGTATAGCTGTCCAGGGCAGGCTGGACTATGTATGCCCAGTCAACACTGCATATGATCTGCACTGTGCATGGCCAGAGATGGAACTGCGGGTGGTGCCAAATGCGGGTCATTCAATGTATGATGCTGGTATCACACATGAGTTACTTGAGGCAACAGACAGGTTGCGCAAGTCGTCTTCTGGTCAGCGTGCAAAGCCTCAAAGCTCCAGGCAATATGTGTCAATCTAGAAGTACTGATGACGTGCCACTATGCCTGCTGCATTCTACAACCTACATCAACAGGTTGAAGTTGCCATATGTCTCGCCCTACAGTTCTTGTCTGCTCTGCATGCATTGTTCGATGTTAATGTGACGACTCATAGCTCCAAGTCACGTGGCATTGAAAGCAGATGGGTCAATTCTGCAAGTGATGTCCCCACTTTGAACAAATGATAATGCCCTAATCCCCCAGCAATTATTGATAAGTCATGGCTATGTCCTTAGTGAGCAGTTGCACACACAGACATGCTGGACTGGGTATGCCTTATCTGTTGCAGCCAGCGCAAGTATGCTTGTAGGGCTTGGGCGCTGACATGGCTCTGTTTGGCTGTAGCTGGAAGTAGTTAAACAACGTCTGGATTTCCCATGTTTGGGTCACTTTGCTGTTCACTGGGTGAAAGTGATGCGTGAAATGACGTTCTTTCTGAGGGTGTTGTATTGACATATGTTTGACAGACATTGATTTGATTATTGTCAGGGCTTTACTCAAGTGTGTGAATTTCATGCACATTTATAAATCAACAGATGCTATCTGACTGACCGTGTCAACTTGGCAGCTGTCATATCGGAAAAATTTCGACTCAGCTACCTTAGGTAGGACTGCAACATTGCCTCATTAGCCATGTCCTGTGTTTGCAGTGGACTGCTTTTGCTACTGCAGCAGCTGATGACACCGTAAAAATTTGTTTCAGTTGCATGCCACACATTGAGTGTCTACAGCAACGCTGTCCAGGCTGGCCATGCTATCAACAAGCAGTAGTCATGCTATGGTGCACGCTTGACATGCACAGTCAAGATGCTGCGAGAAATGTCGCCGCGCAGTATGTAGCGCAGGCTTTGGCACCCCAGGGCTTCTTGAGAGAGGCTGAGCTCGTGTGTGCTGCTAAAGCACAAGTCTAGGACTAGCCTGAGAAAGCACTGGCTCAGATTTGATGCTGAGGCACTGTCCTGGACATTGGAGTTGTGGCTGCATCAAATTTGCCCTGTTGTGCAAACCCGCACAACAGAGCAGAGGTTGCAGCAGGCATGTAATTCAGGCCACACGAAGAGATCTTGCACGCATAATTACTTACAATGCTCATTCCATAAGCTTGCTATGGGGCGCAGGCATTGGGGCACCTTGAGTTTTCAGTGGCTGTCCATGCATGCAGCCCTATTAGCACAGCAGGACATCTGTGTGTCAAGCCTTTGCTCAAAGCGTCTGCATGACTAATTGCTGGATAGTCTTGACTCTAGAGGCGATTGACATGTCAATATGCTTGTCACCAATGTCGACAACAACTCCACCCATGATGCTTGGATCCACCTGCATTGCAGCAGCACAATCAGTAGGACAATGCAGGAATAGCCTTCAGCTTGCCAGCGGTCCTTCCATGGGCTCAAAACTATCTGATTTACACCTGTGTTTACTTATATTTCACATGTGATATCAAAAGACTGAACATCTTTGCAATTGTCAACATACAAGACTTGGAGGGGAAAAAACAGGCAGTCAAAGGCTAGTGTCTATCTATGCATCATCAATGGGATTCTGAAAAGCGTTGCAAGCAGCTGATCACGACTACATGCAGCAAGCGCTGAGTGCTTACATTCTGCTCCACCAGCAACTTCTCATTTGGCTTCAAGAGCTCCTCTGCAGGCAGCCCAAAACCAGGTCAGGATTGCAGAGCAAACACTATAGGGGACTGGCACATTTCAGCTTGCTGGAGACTTACTCAAGCCGGCTTTGATGTCTTCCAGCTCCTCTGGCTCTAGGACTAGTGCTGTGGTGATTTTGGCTCGCACCTCTCCTTTTGATGCTGCCACTAGTTCATCGTACAGATCACTGATATTGTATAAATGCTTGAGCCGATTGTTTGTGGCTAAGACCTCTGTGTGAAGCAGATGACAGGGGGTCAGCATTGCTTCTTGGTTTTGGATTTGAGCAAGACAAGAGAGAAGCAGAACTGCTCACCAAAGAAGTGCTTAGTCACATCACTTATTTCCATCTTCTCCAGTATGGCGTGCAATGCCGGCACCTTCTTGTTTTTGGGAATGCTGGGATCGTATAGGAATTGCTCAAAGTCAGGGCTTTCAGTTGTCAGATTGTACACCTGTCCAAGTAGCAATTTGTCAGCACTTGAAGTAGAGCATTTGAAATGATATGTGTTCTGAGCATCCCTTAGGCTTTACCTCGGTCAGTTCCTCCTGCACCTTGTCCAAAGTGCCTGCCTTAGCTGCAGATGTGTACAGAGCCGAAGCATATCTTCCAGGAATGCCGTGAACTGTAATTGGGGGCTGCAGATGGCAGTAAGGTGCATGAGAGACAGCATGCAAGGGAGAAGGGAGTGAATCGAGAAAATTGGAGCTTTTGTTCAAGACTCACGGTTGTATCTTGTTGGGGTGAAGATTCTGCAGCAAATCCTCGGACCTGCAGCAGGCAGAACCGAATTGCCAATCAGTACTTGCCACATCTAGCAGCGACAAACACTGCGGCTTACCGCTGTTGTTCCCAGTCGCCGCAGATCCGCGGCATTTCTGCTACGGCAGGCTAATCCTGCTGCTGCTCGCAACATGACTGCGCGTGACCAGCAAAACAAAGCTCCGCTGCGAGTCAGTATTGCAGTGACTGATCAATGCAAGCTGGAGAGGGCCGCTTGGCACCGCCCTGCCTCACTGCCCTTGCTACGAGCAAAGCGTGAGCGTTTCGGTCCCAGACGGGGCAACCATGGCCAGATTACTCGTCACCCCTCGTTTGAATTTTTGACTTGAAGCAGAGCA